>MQRK01251596.1:0-18854 GCA_001938485.1 Girardia tigrina | reverse complement strand
AGATTATCTGCTAGAGTAGATGAAACGTCTCATAAAACATTTATGGTTAATGGTTTGAAATGTAAGAAAATTAAAAGAAAATCAGATCAGTCAAATGTTGAAGAAATTAAACAGAAACAAAGTTGTTCGAAAATTGATGATTTAAAATTGGATAAACTTAAAATTAGTATAAATCGATTATCAAATCAAATAGATTTAAGTAAAGAAAGTACTAATAAAGTATATAATTATGCAGCAAAGATTGCAGGAATGAAAGTTACTACAGAGAAAACTGCAAATTTATTAAAATTGTTATCAAATTATTTACATGATAATGACAATTCAAAAAGTAAAATAAGGTTATTTATGAAAAATCTTGGAAAAGATTTAAGACAGATTTTAATATTAGAAAAATTTGAAATTATGATTAATAGTTGCGGAAGAGAAGTTACTACGGTAGATTTATCACCTCAGAGTAAGGTTAATGATTTAAAAGATTTGATAGTAAGTAAAATGGAAATTGAAAATTTTATTTTGATCTTTAATAATCAAGTATTGGAACATGATGAATATTTAATAGATTATGGAATATTACCTTCATATATTAATAATGTGGAAGTTAAAAAACAAGAAAAGGATATTAAAAAGAAATATGAATTAGAAACTGAAATTCGTGTAAAAGATGTTGCACTGAAATTAATTAATGGATTTAGATGTGATTATTTTGATGATGAATACATTATTAGTTTATTAAAGGAAATTGATACGTTTACGGTATCTGAAAGATTGATTCATTTAATTAAACCTTTAGTGGTAGCTCAGATACACGAAAATACAAAATTTCGTTCTAACATTAGGGATCTTCTAAAGAAATTTTCAAAGTATCTTCGTAAAGAAAATTAAAAGGTATCAGAAATATTTTTAGCATTAAAAATTCCCGACAATCGTATTGTTCATGTAGCTGAACATTGGTGTATTAAATTTAAAAAAGTCTACAGAAAAAGTGTAACGAATAATTGACAACCCTGGAACGATTAAATTATTTTACAGAAATCAAGAATTAGAAAATGAGGATTACGTTTATAATTTAGACGGCGAAATAAATCGAATTCAAGTGATTTTCATGGGTAAATACATTAATGATTATGATAAAAATCTTATTGATAATAATATTATGAGGAATACTAATGAAATCATACCACTGATCAACGAAAATGAGATAAAAGGTGAACCAGAAGTGTTTCTGGAGAATATTGATGATGAAAAAAATTAGTTTTAACATGAAAAGAGAAAGTATTTGTGAAGTCCAAGAACCACTGACTCCAAGAATTGATAAATCATTTTTACAAAAAGCTATGAAAAGTATTGATATTATTAATAATGATAAAACAAAACATGTATTTAACAAGGAAAAAACTTCTAAATTGTGGTGGTTTAATTTAATCTTATTTATTATTCTTGGAATGAATCAAACACAAGCTCTTGTAGCGTATGATTGTTCTCAGACTGAAGTCGGAAAAATTTATTCTCTTCTAGATGTAGCAGAATGTTCAGAAGCTTACACGTTGCATATTCAAGAGAAAACAAATGTTTTGTATCATCTGTATCAGGAATCTGGATTTCGTAGAGCTAAAGTAAGAGAATGTATTGTGAAAAGAGCAACTTATATTTATCATTGTGGAAAATGGAGTAATAATTCTATTATCAAGATAAATGCAATTCCCAGACCTGTGAAGATATTACCTGAAAATTGTGAAGCTGCGTTTCAAACGAAAGAATTAAAAATTGATGAAACTTTAAAACTCGCAGCTAAAGAAGGAGTAATTATGAGAGAATCAGTTATTAGAAAGGGAGTTATAGAAGTAAATGGTGACTGTGAAGGCGAACCTGTAAAGTTAGGAGGAAAAATTATACAAAAAATTATGATTTCGGAAGAGTATAAAACAGAATTAAGAACATTTGATGGAATATTTGACGATGCAACTGGTAAATTACAATCACATCTATTTTGCAACTTTAGAAAATCAAGCTGTCCGACTGGAGAGTCAGTTTTATTGTATAATGTTAATTACAAAGAGTGCAATTTACTAATTTTATAATTTTTCAAAAAAATAAAGTTACCGACAACAATGGAACAAATTAATTTTGTAAATTAAAAATGTTAAGTAAAAAATGTCGAATTAAAAAAATTGTTGATATATTCACAAAAATTATTGACGCGATTTTTAAAAAATAAAATTTTTCATTGCCGTCATCAATCATGCTTCATTTTTACTTTACTGTGTAAAAGTAGCACTAATACTTCACTAGCACTAATGTGGCATCTAATATCAACTTTATCGACGTTCTCAAATCACTCGATATTATCGACAAATATCCGGAAATAATGAAAAATGAAAGTTATTTCTACATTGATAATTCGTCAAGACAACAAGCGGCCGATTTACCGAGAATGACACGATCGAGTTGCGATCTCCGGCGACAACACGCGATCAATTCCAATGTCGGTGCCAATATTACTTGCGGGTGCGATGGCGGCCCCTTCAGTGTTTTTTATACGCCATCAATTTACGGTAAGATTTGAGAGTCGGCTATCGGTGCTCCCTTTGGTGCATTCCAGTATCCGGCAATCCAGAAAGGGACGCGAGACAATCAGGTCCCACTACCGAAGCATCGATCTGCCAACACAACATCATCCTATAACAGTATATGAACATACAAATAAGACGAATGGACTTTTCAACACAGTAAAAACCGAAACTCGAATAAAGTTATTACAAAAATCATTAAAAAAAGAACATGTCTGTTAAAATGGATATAACATAGTTCAACAAATCAAAAGATAAACAAAAGATACATGGAAATACTTTAAAATTACTTTTGTTGGGAATGAAAGAGGTCAACGTTCGGGCCCATAGGAACGCACCCCAAAATAATACATCTTCAAAAATTTGAAAGATATGACCACCGACATTTATTGTCACAATGTCCAGATAATGAATATTTTCATCTAGAAATAATCTATTAGCAACTTTTATTGTTCCTCGGTCGGCTTCCATAACATTACAGAATTTGATACATTTCGACAACTGCTTGTGAAACAAATCCGAAGATTTTGTGTCCCAATGGAGAGTGTTCATCATTTCTGAAGCTGTTTCTCCTTTTGCTCCGCGAAGAGTCATTCCCCGCGCTATATAAATACTCAAAGGAGAATAAATCATATTTTGATCAAATTTCTTTTTAGAAGTAATTTCTAATAAATCAAATGCGATGTTTCCGAATTGTCCGTCAATTGGAGTGCTTCCACGAAATCCAACTATAAAATCAAAGATAGAATACCAACACGATTCAAGAAGAACCAAATTAGCCCGAACTTTAAAAACACTGTTCATATCTTTGATCGCACTCGAGCACATTTCACTCATCAAATTGTCGAAATGATTAATGACAAACCCTTCGGACTCCAGGATACACAAAACACATTCTATTTCTGATTTATAATATCGATTTTGTTTTCTTTCACACAACATAGTAAGACCCTATCGTTAAAAACCATTAAAAACGACTCTTTCTCATTTGGATACCATCGCCAATCAACCAACTACTCTCGGTATTCGTCTTATATTCACAAAAAATCGATTCTCCAGCAGTGATCTCTCGAAACGGAACAGTCCAACAGTCGTCAATCGAGCATCATCGGTACCAAGGCGACCAGCAGAATCGATCCACCTCAACTGAACTCGATCCAGGCGACACTCAACCGGAATTTGATAGATAAATTCGGATAGACACTCATGAGCCCGTCCCTTAAGTCGACCGATTCATAACTCTCTCTCTCGCATGAGGAGACACTGCAGAAATCCACATTGTTGCCGGCTATCGATGCAAGTAATCCGGCCCGACAATCGATTGCATTATATCGGATGTTTTTCGTGCATTTAGTCGATGACGGCTTGAATGGATGAAGCGTTTGAAAAATAACGTTTATCAAATGCGATTTGTCGTTAAATCTTTCGAATCTTTCACAGAATACGTTAACCATTTTTGTATCGATTTTCGAATTAATTGATTCACATTTCGTTTTGTAAACACCAATCTTATTGGAAAAATTCTCTCTAAAAGCATATTGCTTTCTATTTAAATCATTGTAAGTTTCATCCAACACCAACATTCGCTGATCATACAGAAACACTGTGCTGTTTATTTGATTATTTCTATTTAAAATTTGATCTAAAATCGATTCGAGTTTGATAATATCGACGAGAAGAATAGGCGCCCGAAAGTCGTATCATTCAATTTTTTTGCAATTTCAACATTTGCGGTCCTCTCAACATCGCGACCAGCACAACTCAGCATCCAGAAAAGAATTCACTTATTTTTAATCAATTCAAAACGATATTAAGTCACGTACGAACTTTATTTCAACAATCAAAAACACTGTTGTTTTTACAAGTTCATCAATTTATTACAAAAAAACAAAACTCAAGGTCATTCTTACAATTATCAAAAATATTACAATTAACATTTTTTTAAACTGGATTTTTCCAGAATCGAACAACTTTTACAATTATAAAATTTTTCTTTTTTTAAAAAAACCAATTACAAAAATTTATAAATATATATATATATATATATATAATTTTTCTCCCTTTAATTTTTAAATTTAAATATATGATTTTCTTTATTAATTTGTTAATTAACATTAATTAAATTAATTAATTTAACATGCGGATTGCTGACAAGATATTTCCATTTTCAATATTTGTTATCTTTATTAGTTTTCAAAATTTTATTTATCATAACTAATTTAATAAAACAAACACATGTAATCATAAACCTATTTTTTATAATGTTTTTTCCCTCCTTTTTTAACAATTAACATATAATTTTCATTTCAAGTTAACTAAAATAATTTTAAAGTATTTTCTTTCCTTTTTAATTTTTAACATTAATTAACTTTATATGTAAATATACATATATAATTTATTGGAATCGGAATTAAAAATTCCAATTCCAAATTTTATTTTGATTTCCATATTGAACAATACACAAAAATATAATTTTAAAATTAATTTTTAATCATAATTAACACAATCAACATTCACCAATGCATAACTTGTAAAAGCCATGATCATCGATCAAAATACGGACTGGCCGGAAACAATCCCGTTGCGAAGCATTACAGCCGAAACAATCAAAAGTGCTTTGGTTACCGTAACCAAGACAAATAACCTTTTATATCATATATAAAAACTAAAACTCCTATTATATTTAAAACGTGCATATACATTATACATAACATCTATATAATCAGCTAAAGTACCTGTTCAACCATCAAAAGTACCTTGGTTACCGTAACTATGATACATAAACTTTAAATATTGTAAGGAATATTAGCTATATTTTAAAATAGATATTTTAATTTCAATATATTTAAAGGTTGTTCATTACAAAAAAACAGAAATACGCATCAAAAATACGCTTATTAAAATTTTATATATATTTATTATATCCATATTTATAATACGGTTAAATTTAGAAAATTGTAAAATTAAAACTCCTTAAAAACAATTTTTCAGCACTTTTTCAAAAATGTTGATATGGAATCTGAATGTTCGTATATGGGTTTCTATTCAAGTGCATCAACACTTTTTCGATATTCTGCTTCCTTGTACCATTTAAATCAATGTGACTTTTGTGTGAATTGTATGACCAGGCGCGTACGCAAGGTGGATAAGGGGGATCAACCACATCCCCCCGAAAAGTTTGAAAAAATTGAACTATCCAAAATAATTAATATTTTGCAAATTTAAGAAAATCCCCCTCCGAAAAATTTAAATTATGATCTTAATTGCTTCTGTCTTTTTAAATGACTATTAATAAGAATAAGTTAAAATATTAGAGTTATAACTTGTGAGCTATCCGAAACAATTAATATTTTGAAAAATTAAGAAAATCCTCCCCCGGACAAATTTTAATTATAATCTTAATTATCTAAAGTTTTGCAGAGCATAGAATTTTTTCTTCTTCAAAACAAAACATGCTGCAGAAAACGAAATCATCTTATCTATAGAATCCAGTAATGAACAATTGTCAAGTGGTATTAGTTGTATTATTGGTATTTCAATAGTATTATAAATTTAATAATTTCAATAATAATTAATTTATTTTTTTTTAACAGCAGAAAGAAAAACTTGAAAAAGAAAATGAATATTACACAATACTAAGAATTTTAAGAATTCGGTTTTGTATTTAAATTTTGTTTCTTCTGTCTTTCAGTAAAAGCCTGGGTTCTTAGATTAATTTGTTTTTATTTAATTGTTTAATATCAATCTTCAAATAATTTCATATAAAATAGTAAGTTAAACTAGTTGAGGATATTTTCTATATAGAAGTGAATAGGAGTGTAAATTTGGAGTCTTTTTTCAATACAATTTCTATTTTTTGAAATTCAATTGTTATTCTTTGAAATATATGTGGAAATGGTGTATTTTAAAAATACAAATTCAACACAACATATTATACAACTTCGATTTTACTTTTTGAATTTCCAAAATACAAATTTGTATCATCAAGATTTTCTCATTAAATAATCTCAAACAAAAAAAATTAAAATTTAAGACAAAAAACATTATTCTAAGTATGAAATACAATTATGTTTAAAAATATCGAAAAATTACTGAAATTAATTTTATAAATAACAATTAAAACAAAATTTTAAAAAAATCTTAAAGGAAATTTTGTTTAAATTCATCGATTTTTAGCCATTCATCAAGTAGTCGATTTTAAAATTTCCAGCTGCACTTTTTACACCTATTTTTTTCAGATAATTAATCGGAAAATTTTCCATCAATGGACACAGAACCGGAAACGATTTTCGATAAAATTCATGGCAAAACGTATATTAAAGGAAAACTTTTAGGCAAAGTATAAATGAGACTTTCAAAAAAAAATTTAATTTAAAAAAAAATAATTAGGGCGGTTTTGCTAAATGTTACGAGTTGACTGATTCTCAGAACGAAGAAGTATTGGCGGGGAAAATTATTATGAAAAGCAGCATCAAAAACAAGAATAATAGCGAGAAACTCAAACAGGAAATAAGTATCCATAAATCGCTCAACCACGAAAATATCGTCAAGTTTTGCAGCTTCTTCGAGGACCCCTCGAATGTCTACATCATGTTGGAGCTTTGCAAGAATCGAGTTGGTGCATAATTCGTTCTGTTCACACGAAAAATAGAAAGAGTGTTCGAAATTTAAATTTCATTATTATTTATATGTATAATTGTCATTCAAATGCAAAGTTAAAAAAATATGAGGATTTAAATATTCTTGGTGAAGAGAGAGAAAGTGAAAAACTCAAGAATTCAAGTAGCAATAATACATAAATAATAATGGTATTTAAATTCCGAACAGAGAGAGACAATTCGCTTTCCATTTTTTCTTCTGTTTTGAGAGAAATTATTTCTATTTTCACAGTTCTATTTTCGTAATCTTTTTTTTACAATTAATAATATTTTCATCCTTTCTGGACCGCCTTTTTTAAAACTTTTTAGGACGAAATAACCTCTTCTAACCTCTGGTTCGCCATCATTGAACTTTTCATCACCTAAATAGGAATAAACATCAGTTTCCGAGCAAGAATCAGAGAGAGGATCTCATATTATATCAGAATAGATAATATGACTGTCATCCATCATGTTTTAGTAAGGATAATAAGAAAGAAATAAGGTATAAAGTATAATTTGAACGAACAACATGTATGGGAAACCTCATTTGGGAAAAATGAAACTTTGATGATTTAGAGACGGAAGAATGCAACGAAGAGAATGACTACAATAGACCAAGTTTTCAAATCAACCGAAATTAACTATCTTGGAAATTTTTGAACAAAAATAAAACGAATTGATGAATAAAATGTTACTTAATTGAGGAATAATGTCAAATATATGCTATTTTAGATGAAAAAATCAAGTCAAGATAAGAAAAAAGCTCGCAAAGGTACAGGACGCATATATGCATCGCCGGTCCCTATAGGGTTAAAAATTGTTTTGCGATTATTTTCACTTCTTTATTTTTTTTCAATAGAAAACATCATTATACTTCTTAAAGTACATTTTAAATGTTTTTTTCAAAAAAATATTTTTAAAAAAGTTTCATTGAAAGAAATTTATCAAAATTATAAAACTGTAAAAATTGTAGTGAAAATAAAGAAAATACTCAAAACAGAACGATCGAATTCGGACTTCGAAATTTTCAATCATTTATTAATTCCTTATCAATTTAGTCGCTTCTTGAGTTGCACAAGCGCCGCAAGTTTATCACCGAGCCAGAGACCCGGTATTTCTCGCGCCAAATCGCCCGAGCGTGTGTATATTTGCACGCTAAAGGAATCATTCACCGAGACCTGAAGCTGGCAAATATATTTCTTAATGAAAATATGATCATTAAATTGGGTGATTTTGGCCTGGCTACACGGTTAGAATTTGAAGGTGAAAGGAAGAAGACGATGTGTGGCACGCCCAATTATATTGCACCAGAGGTGCTGACAAAAGATGGGCATACTTATGAAGTGGACTCGTGGTCCCTCGGGTGCATCATGTGAGAAATCATACTCGTTCTTTATCAAAGCTCGATTATTGCCATAATTATTTAAAACTATTTGTTATCTATTTTATCAAAATTTATTCCATTGATAATAATGCTGGATAACTATTTTTATTGACTTCAACAAAAATTATCCTCTCGTTAAAATGATAAATTGTATGATAAAATAGGTTCTATATATTTTCTTTCTTTACAATGTACAGGAGAATAATCTCAACACAAACATTAATATACCGTAAAAATAGTTCATATTATCCAGAAAATGTCTATTTAAATTAATTTTGTTGATTTCAATTGTGGTAGTGTATGATGCACCTGTGTTCCCAATAATAGGAAAGATAAATACATGTTAAAATCACTTTTTCCTAATGTTAGTAGAATTTATACTATTTTCATTATCCGAAATTTCAGAATTGATATTTACCCCAAAACTTTACTAATGACAATAATACATATAATTAATTCAATAACATTAATTCAATCATTTCCTAAAATCTATTTATTAAAATTTTCTTTCTATTTAATTTGTAAAATTTATTTTTCAATTATATCTAAATTTCTTTTTAAAATTTTATCATAAAAATATTAAAATTTATTTTACTACAAGCCGTTTATTTTAAAAAAGTATTTTAATCCGTTTATTATTTCTTATAAAATTCTCATTTCAAAGCTTATTAAAATATGTAAATTGTAATGTATGTAAACATTTTTTATATGATTATTTATTTTTTGTTTGTTTTAATTTAAAAATCATTTTTAAGGTTTATAATTTTTAATTTTTATGTATTTATTTCATTTTTAAAAAAAAATTTAATTAAAAAAAATAATAAATTAGATTAGCGAAGGCAAATTTCAACTAACTCATTATATCCCCATTCTTTAAGAATTTTATCAGTTTTCCCACGTTTCGATCCAAAATTCTTCTATTTTCATGTCTTATTTTATACCTTCTGCCATGTGTTCCGTTTTCCCTATCACTTTATATTTATCTTTATGTCCTTCATCTTTATGTCCTTTATCTTTTGTCCTTCATATTTATCTTTATTCCCGTTTTCACCTTGATTAGTACTTCATCTCCGATTTTGAAATTTCTTCTGATTGTTTTTTCTTCTTTGCCCTACTCTTCCTGTAACTTTATATCTTGACTGTGCCATCTTTCTCTGTGCATTTTCTTTCCAAATATGATTTTTGTAGACTTTTACATATTGTTTTCTGAAAAGTTGCGTTTAAGATAAACTCTATTTCGGGTAACATTTTCTCGTAGTCTGAACTCGATTTCGTTTGTAAGGATGCATTTTGATATCTTATGGTCAGAAACTCTTTCTACTAAACCATTTGAGTTATGGTAATATGGGCTTGAATAGCCTATCTGTATGTTCATTAATTTCTCCATTTCTTTAATTATTTTAGATTCACATGTTTTGCCGTATCTGTATGAATTTGTTTAGGTACACCAAATCTTAAAATTCAATTTTTCATTATTGTATTTTTGATTGTTATTTCATTTTGTTTACTAACGGCTGTTATTGAAATAAATCTGCTTAATCCCTCGATGATTGCAACAATATATATTTTCTTTTTCCATGTCTCTTTTAACGGGCCACATACATTTATGTATACTTTTTCAAATGGTTCATTTGCGTTTAAAGTCATACGTTCTTCTTTCGTAGCGATTGTCACTCTCTTATTTCATTGGCACGCTTCACATCATTCAATTACTTCTATTATTTCGTTGTGCTTGTTCATGCCGTATTTTTCTGCTATATATTTTATCACTTTCTTTGCACCGCGTGTGATAATATTGTATGTATTCGTTTAATCCTTTCTCGTGTCTCTTCTTCTGCTATCCAAAGCTTTCCGTCATTTGTCCTCTTCCCGTAAATTTTAATATTACAAATGAAAATATTTTATTTTAGGGCGAAAGGTATATTTAAAAAAGACCTTCACCCTTACATCGTACACTACACTACTTTTATTTTCTGTAAAAATAATTGACTAAAAACATTAAAATTACAATTAATAACCATCAGTTACACAATGCTCGTGGGGAGGCCACCTTTTGAGTCAGGAAGTCTTAAAGACACGTATTCGCGGATCAAAAACAACCAATACAGTATTCCGACTAATCTAAGCAAGCCTGCTCAAGAAGTAATTCGAGCTTTGCTTGCAAGTGACGCAAGCCACCGTCCTTCAATGAAAAAATTTCTCACAATGAGCTTCTTCAGTGGATTCGTGCCAGATTTCTTACCAATAAGCTGTCTCACTGTGGCACCCAGATGGGACAACATCCCTCAGACTTTCCCCCAACCACCGGAAAAATCCGGTAATATTCCGATGTTGTCGACCGCAAATCACGGTCAATCACACCAATATCTCGTTGATTTATACCACCAGGTTCAAGCTGTTCTTGGTATTGCACAAGGTAATTTTCCTTTCACTTTTTGATTAATCAATAACTAATGTTCAGTGATTTCAAAAATTCTTTATTTACTAAAATGATTTTTACTAAAAAAATTTAAATTAAATTGTAATACTATGTTATTCATGAAAGTGTTTTTCAAAAAATTTTCTTTTTTACGGGATTGCGAAATTATATTTAACTTTTCATGAAAAATAAGCTTATAATTTGTTTAAACGCTTAAAGGTCAATTAAAAAAATTTTTCAATTAAAATTCAAAAAAATGGAAAAAAAATCCGATGTTGCCGACCGCAAATCACGGCCAATCACACCAATATCTCGTTGATTTATACCACCAGGTTCAAGCTGTTCTTGGTATTGCACAAGGTAATTGTCGTTTCACTTTTTGATTAATCAATAACTAATGTTCATTGATTTCAAAAATTCTTTATTTACTAAAATGACTTTTATCTTTAATAAGTTAATTATATTATTTAAAGTGAAAAGAAATGATGGTAAATCAGTAAAATTAAAAACAAGAGCAATTTCCCAATTAATCTTGATGGATTAATGAATTTAAATTAAATCAACAAAACATAATCAATAATACCAATGATACTTAGCCGAAACTTTAAGTATGCGACTTGAATATTAATTTACGGATCAGTTGATCTTAATAATAAAGCCTCATAATAACTTATAGATCGATAACACAAGCTAAAAATCATTTTCTTCAACTTTCGTTCAAGAATTTGAATTATGTTCAGATTAATTTTGCTGTCATTTTATAATCATAAATGTTACTCGTTGTATGATTGACCGTAGGAATGAGAGAGGAAATATCTGTAATGTATGCTGCGTTACATTCATTAGAAATATAAGCGAGATCGGAACGGACCAAGAGTCATGGAAGGAAATGTTATTTGATCGAAAAATTATTTTTAAACTCATCGTATTTTTAAAAAACCAATGAATAAGGAATATCACTTAGACTTTCTGTTGATCAATAGGTCTAGGAATGGTAGAATACTTGATACTTAAATTCGAAAAACAAATTAATATTGCTCTCAATTTAAGTAATTTGCCAGGTTTTATTTACAAGGTCAGTAAAAGACGTCGAGCCTTCCATCGAAACTAATTACAAAAAAATTTAAGTAATGATGTTCTGATTTGAATTGTAATAGGATGGATTACCTACTCAATTGTCAAGGATATTTTTTGGACTTTACTAAACATTTTTGTTACATGCAACTTGTAAATTATTTATAGATGTATACATGAAGATAAAAGTACTGAATATGCATCATTTGACCTATTAAGAACATTTAGACAAGTTACATTTGAATTTTTATTACAATCACATTTAGAGTCATTACAACTCTCAGAATACTTGATACTTAGCTTAAATTCGAAAAACAAATTAATATTGCTCTCAATTTAAGTAATTTGCCAGGTTTTATTTACAAGGTCAGTAAAAGACGTCGAGCCTTCCATCGAAACTAATTACAAAAAAAATTTAAGTAATGATGTTCTGATTTGAATTGTTATGAATTTTTATTACAATCACATTTAGAGTCATTACGACTCTCAGAAGGTCTTTCATTGTTTGTCATCGTTCTAATTGGTTTTCTTATTTCTATTTTTAATCATGATTATTCGAATAATTTTTCTAAGTCATTTTTCATAATATTTAACTTCTAAAAAATATTAATTAAAAATAATAATTTAAGTCATTTCATAATAAATTACAAAATAATAAAAATGTCATCAAATTATTAAAAATGCATTTAATTTAAATTTTAGTAAAAAATATTAAACTTAATTTTAATTGTTAAATTAAAAAAATATGAACTTATCAAATTATTATTTTAATTATGTTCGAATAGTCAATCACTTTAAATTTAATAAAAAATACCAATTTTCATCTGGGTGGGAGAATCATCATTCTAAGTTCAACATACTTATATACTTTTACAGTATCAATACTTTTACACATTCAAACTTCCTCACATGACCACAAAAAATTTCTGTACCTTGCACATAATAAAAAAAGTTACTCGAAATGAGGCGACTAGGAAATTCGTAGGGAAGTAAAAAATTAATTTTTTTCCTTTTGGTCATTTGGTCTTGAGCATTCACTCTTGTGTTTTTATTTTCGGAATTCGGTCTTTTGGGCCTTAAAAATTTTAACCGGATTATTTTAGTGATTTTATAACAATATAAATTTAAATTCTCTCCGATTTTATTCCAGTTAGAGCAAACGATAATCTGATGACATATTATTGACCAATTCGAATAGAAATAGGTAACATAATTTCTAACCGGTTATAAATGTTTTGTAGCTCTGTTACTTTAATTAATTTTGTATAAAAATTAAAGAAATGTAATAATAATAATTTTTGATAATAACAACTGTTCAGGGTCCAAAAATCAGCAAAAACCATTTATGATTCGCGACAAGCCGGAAGTCCCAATGCTGGACTTGATGGCAGAAAGCGAGGATCCGACTCTAGCACCTGTACTGTGGATTTCGAAATGGGTCGACTATTCTGACAAGTACGGTCTAGGCTACCAATTGAGTGACGGCTCCAAAGGAATGGCGTTCAATGACTTATCTCGAATGATTGTAACTACTAACGACAAGAATCTTCAATACATCGAGCAAAACGGCACCGAGTATCTCCACACGATCGATAATTACCCAATTGATTTAAGCATAAAAGTTATACTGCTAAAACAATTCAAGGACTACATGAATAAGAATCTCAAGACTGTTAGATTTTATTATTACTTTTTATAATTAGCTTCGAAGAATTAGCTTGAAAGAATGTATTGTAATGTACTGTTTTATAAGTTTAGTGTGATATTGACTTATAATTTTTGTTGAAAAATGCATTTGACTCGTATAGAAATAAAATTAGTGGACGAAATGTTTAATAAAAATTAAATATTTATATATAAAGCTAAGAACACGTATAAGTCACGTAAGCCAACATATTTGCTGTCAATTATTGTGGTTTTCATTGAGTAGACTGTCTATAAAAGAAGTCTTTCTTTGAGATCTTATGAACCTGAAAGGTATTCAACTAAACCTCTGTGACAACACTACATGCACAGGGTGGCGGTATCCAATATTGCAGTCAATAAAAATTCTGTTCTTCAGTGTTCACTAATGGATTGCATGCCAGACTGTTGTAGCAATTTTAGATAAACAAGAACAAAATCTGTCTGGGAAAATACAGTTTCCAATTTTATAAAATGATAACTGTCATTAATTGGTAAAGTAAAATAATAATTTAAACAAATTTAATTTGTTTAAATGCCATTAATGAATATTTTTGAATAAATATTTAAAGAAAGCAATAATACATTAACTTTAAAAGGTATATTAGGGATTGAATATTATTATTTATTAAAGTATTATTGGGTAATAATGACAAAAATATTGTAGTTAAAAATTTTAAGTATTGAAATAACCTTACTTCGCTCATTCTGAATGTTATTTGATGGGTTGTAGTATCTTATTAGTAGAAATTCACAAAACTGTCGTTCGTAATATGAATCATAACCCTTTTGTAGAACAGAAAACTCATCTTTTGAAATGAATAAGGTTCTATCCTTAGAACATAACCAATGATCAAGAACCTTACTCAATCGACTCATATGCGAGTGCTCGCTAATCCGGGTTTTGAGATGACGATTTGTCTCTCCGATGTACGAGTTTTGACACCCGTGACAATTAAATTTATATACCAGATTAGCTTGCAAATCACTAACCGTTTTCGATTTGTTTGAGGGGAAACTTTGAACTTTGGATGTGACAGAGACTACTTTAGCACTACTTATTGTTCTATAAATACTCTTCTTAAACGCTCTAAATCTTTCAGAATATGGAATTTTAAGGATTTGTTTGTATTCTTCAGTATTATCTTCTTTTAATTGTTTTTTAACTCGTGCATCTGAACATAATTTGTCTAATGTTACCCTAATGTTGTGTTCTATTTGCTTGTTTGTATACATATTGTCCCTGAAGCACCTTCTAAGAATATTTAAACCTTGATTTGCAATTTCAAAACTGGGCGACAAATTCCAAACTCTGTGAACAAGCCCTTTTATCATACCATTTCTATATTCTTCCTCACAAAAACTCTGTGGTGTTGTGTAAAGACCTGTATCTGTTGCCTTTCTGAATAATTCTGAATAAAAAAGATTTAATCAAATTATATTTTCGAAATATTAAACTTGTGTTCACAAGACTCAATATATATATATATAAAATTGAAATTTTTAACATTTAATAATTTAGATGATGATAATATTTTCGAAGTAGATTTCGTAGAAGAATTTATGATAATATTTTTTGCAGTAAATTTAGATTATGTAGAACACGATTGGATTGATCCACATGGCCAATTAATATATATATATTTGAAAAAAATGTTCCAAGTGTCACAAAAAGTTTGAAAAATATTTAATATGTGTTCTAAGAAATTATATGATGTCGCATAGTCACAATAATTTCGTTTCTTTAAGTTTAGTTATATGAAAGCTGTGTTACTTTTTAATAAACATAAAAATTCCCATATTGAATGGTGAGATCTACCATTAAGTTCATCAAAAAATCTATTCCGTGATTCACGCGAATTATTCGTATTTGGTTTACTTATGACTGCAGTATTGCTGCAATGCCAAAGTGAATGAAAATATGTTGGTTGACATCGAATTAATTGGCTATGTGGATCAATCCAATCGTGTTCTACAAAATCTAAATTTACTGCAAACAAATATTATCATAAATTCGTCTACGAAATCTACTTCGAAAATACTATCATCATCTAAATTATTAAATGTTAAAAATTTCAATTTTCAATTTTAATTGACAATGAAGGATATTTACCAAGAAATGTAAAAAACGAGGGCAAATTATATTCTTGATTAAATTAACATTAGTTTTGCCGCTTATATATGAAAATGATAATTATGCAATTAATCATGTCATAAAGGCTCTATTTGAAAATGTTTAACAGAGAAGTTGAGTGTGAAGCTTGAATATTAATTTTCGGATCCATAAATATTATAATTAAAGCCTCACACGTTACTTTATTCCAATAATTTTTAAATCGATTACACAGAATTTAAAAATCATTTTCTTCGAAAATCAAAATTTCTTTCTTATTTAGTTAATATAAGAAAATAATTATATTTATTTATATATAACAATTTAAACAATTTTTGTATGTTTATTAAATAATTTTATTTCAAAAATCAAAACAATGTAAGGGTACAAAAATCATAAAAGCTTTTATATTCGTGAACTGAATTTCCGAATTATTTGTAGAGTGAAAGTCTTCTGGAGCGTTATATATCACAGATCTGGGATGCTAAAATTAACTTCCAAACTTCACTCTACTATTTTATTGAGAGATTTTGTAAATTATGTAGTAATGAAGTTTTAGTTTCATAATCACTAACTGCACTTTATAAATTTCTTTTGAGACATCTTATTAATTTTATTCAAATATTTATATTTTTTTGTTTTTTATATTTATTTTTGAAATATTACAAATCAATAATCATCAGGCAGGAGAAAATATGGTAAATGCACAAGAGTCGATGAGTCGGCTTCCGTATCTTAAAACATGGTTTCGCTCAAATAGCTCCATCGTTCTCTATATGAGCAATGGAACTCTACAGGTTTGTCATATTTTATCAATCTATCAATTTTCATCTCAGGTTTTACACAATTTATTTGATCTATTTTATTTGATCTCACCAAATTGAAACATTTTTAAAATAATTAATTTATACGGTTTTAATTTTCAGATCAATTTAGTAAATGACCACACAAAACTAATACTGTGTCCGTTGATGGGCTCTGTCACTTATATCGATAAACAGAATAATTTTCGTACGTTTAAATTACAATCTCTGCTAGAAAAAGGAATGACGCATGAGATGAACCAGCGACTCCTGTACGCGTACCACACTATCGAGAGACTTATTCAAGAGACCAAGAGAGGATGAGCGGCATCCATATTTGATTATTGTTGGCGCTCTATTGACCATACAAATGATATTTTAAATAAATAATTTCGTGACGCAATTTTCTCTAGCGTATTTTTGTCTCTGTATTTACATCAAAATATATTTTTGCTTTTCAAGTTTTAGTAACTTTAATCAAATAAAATAAATTAGTTAATGATAATTTTACCGAATAGTTTTAATATTTTTCTTTATTTGTGTATTTTTACTTGAAGTATTTGATCGTATAACGATCCATATAGCGTGGTCGCTACACTCCGCTCTTGCCGATGAGTAACCCAGTCTGAAAATACTCAAAAAGGACTACCTCTGGTGAGTTTGAAACCACAATTTGCCGCTTCTATAGACAATCAAAATTTTTGGTTATATTGAGGACCAGTTTCCATTGAAATATAATTAGCTGGTCGTAAAACGTGTCTTCAACCATCTCGTCATCGGTTCATCTGCTCGTCGTCACTCGGAATTCTTAAAATCCTTATCATTTCCTCCTAGTTGATAATCAATCGAATTATTCTTATATGAAAATTGTTGATCAAAAGCTTCATTGAAAGTGTCGTAAACGACTCTCGACAATTCCGAGAAATCACAAACGTATCGTCCGAGATTCTGTTTCTCTGACGAAGAATTTGATCCCATTGTAATAATTTATTTTCATCAAATGGCCCATAATCCGAATAAAACATTTTTTCTTTTGAGATTCAAGGACTACTTAAAAAGTGTGTGTCTCATCTGCGGAGCACTACTGAAAATTTTGCCACTGGCTTACTAGAAATTTGTATAAATATAATTATTATTTCATATGATTGCATAACAACTACACATAGTATAACATGATTCTTAGTATAACTATTAGACTGGATTTAGAGAACTCCAGTTACCACACTGGACTATAGGTGTATTAAAATTGTTATTTAAAATTATTTATTGTATATTTTAATAAATGTTTCAACTTCAAATTAAAAAGTATATTATTCAAAATAATGTTACATTTAATTTTAGTGTGAGCCTTAAGCTTGCACCGTTGAGCATAGCTTATCAAAACGAGGAGTAATTCTCGAAAGACTCAATCGGAGTTCATCTTCGACATCAAGCCGTGAACGATATTTTGTTTTAATGTTAAACAGTGCAGAAAATCCACATTCACAAAGATATGATGTTGCAAAGGGTAAAATTATTTTGAAAGCTTTCTGAGACAGTTCTGGATACTCATGTGAAGTTTGTGTCCAAAATTTCATCAAGCTCACTCTCTGATGCAACATCTTTAATGTAGTATCACTGGTCAGTTCAATAAATTGGTTTAATTCCGATTTTGGTAAATTTAATGCATCAATGTGTGCAAGAAACGGACTGGAAACCCACGAAAAACTTCCAACGTTCAAATCACCAAAGTAGAAGCCAAACTGATTCAGCAATGATTGAATATGTTCAGAAATCAAATTTACCAACTTGTGCTTGTTGATTTTAGCATTTTCTTGTTTCTCGATGAATTCATGCAATTGATCAAACATCAAAAAAAAAGTTAACCTGAAATATTTTTTTCTTTCACATATCAAGTTTTTTACCACGTTTTTATTAGCTTGCTTTCTTGTCTGTTTGTCTGTTTGTCTGGAACAAATCTTGCGATTGATTTTTCGACCACTTTCAGTCATCCAATTGAGCTGAAATTTTTTATACAGGCTTGCTTCCGATGACAATACAATATTATAAAAGAAAAATTTTGAAAAAAAATAATTTTTTCTAATTTTTTTTGCAAAAAACCACTTACGATTATCTACAAATTTATACACTGTATTAAATAGCAATCTTTTCGTTTATTTTCATGAATGAAG
>MQRK01251593.1:0-11855 GCA_001938485.1 Girardia tigrina | reverse complement strand
ATATATAAAGACAAGGATAATTATGTTGTACTAATTTTAAAAGTTATTCTAAAAAATAAATATTAAGATTTTTATCATTAATGTATCGTAATAATAATAAAAATTTGAATATTATAAATGATTTTGTTTTTAAATTATTTTTAATGCTTTTAAACTGAAATATTGATAATAAAAAAACATTAAAATCTTTATTAATGTTTCACAAAAAAAGAAATAACATTAAAATAATTCTAAAATAATAAAAAAACATTATGGTTAATTTAGTAAAAATATGACTATAAAATTATGTTGGTGTTAATTTATAAAAAGTGGAATGTGAATTTTCAGAATAAATAGAATAAAAATTTTTCAAATTTAAATGACTTATCAGTTTATTTACATTGATAATTTCATATTTTATATAAAAAATCTGGTCAAAAAGAAAAAGTTCCTCGACAAACAATTTTTTATTAAAAAAATTGTTAACTAAAAATTGTTTGAATAATTGTTAATTGTGTTATTAGTAAATTTTTGGAGTTAATGAATTGTAATCTCGATCAAGATTCCAACAATAAATATGTAATTATTTTCTTATAAGTCAAAGAAATAAGTCACAGAAGTTAGTGATTGTGTATTCCTCGGAAGTATTCTCCGAAATATTTGGTGTTGAGCATTATAGTTTTTATAGAGATATTTATCTCATTTGCTTGAATCGGTGATTCGTAACGGTAATTTTCGTTTTCGAAATAAATATTGCTGCAACGGCCTTGCCTATTGCTTTATTACAAGCTATCGCGGAAAAACTGTGATCACTCCAGAGATGGTGATTCTTTTGGCGTTGGCGGTTGCACCAAGTTGTGCAGGATCCGGCGAGAGTCGTGATGGGGCCATTGCGAAGGGCCGGTGACTATACTGGTGACTATACCATAGCTCAGAATTTTTAAGTTAACATTCTCGGAAATATGTAATTATTTGTTGCTAGACGAAGCAAAAATTCTTTTGGGAATGCAACAGAAGAGGGTAATAAACCAATGTCAGATGTGGAATCCAAAAATTGGTTCCAGAAAACATTTATAAAGAAAGTACCGCTATTGGAAGAATTGGACAAACTAAGCCAAATTTGTCAAGGTGAGAATGAAAGATTCTAAACATTCGAATTAAGGGTTCGGAAAACAATTGAAAATTTTAGGAAACACAGCAAAGAAGAAATTTTGAATGAACTTTTAAAAGAGCGGATGAAATCTAAAGTTCTGAAGGATCAATTTGTTTTCAAACCAAACATTTCGGTGGACGAAATGAGAGCGGAAGCTAAGATTTATGAGGACAACATATCAAAAGAAGAAAGAAATGATGTTTTAGCCGTCAAAACATCGTATGCAGAAATGGCAAAGAAAGACAAACATCAAGTTAGAAGATATAAGAATCATGGACATAGAAAAAATACAGCTCAAATGAATGAAACAAACGATAGACAACCAATATAAAGAACGGAACGTAGAATACCATCAGAAAGATTTAATAAAAGTAATGAGAGAGGATCCAGTTGAATGTCAGAAGATAAACAACAAAATAATCGCCCGGTGCATTCGGCTTGGTACGAAGCAAGGAAGTCATATTGCAAAATAAAGAGACTTCCGACTACAGAAGAGGAGCATTTAAGCAGAGGGGATTGTTATTGCTGTGAGAAACATGGGCATTTGAGGAAAGATTGATTTTTAAATAATGGTTGTTTAATCTATGGAAAAAGAGGAAATGCTTTCAGAAACTGTAATCATATTAAGAATGTTAATGTAGTATGCATCAAAGATGTGTACAATGAAGAAAATGTGGATATCGTACCATTTAAAAATGAATATGAAAATTATGAGGGGTTAGTTTTAAGTTTCGCCAAAATAGTTTATTATTTTTTTAATTTGAAAATTTAAAAGAAATAAATTAACAATTACAATGTAGAGTGAAAATATGATAAAATAAATACTTCTTTGTAATATGTTTACAGTAATAACAATTAACATATTTTAATAAAAGTTATAGAATAAGTTAAATAAATTTTAATTAACGGATTAATATTTTCAGAAATAATTTTTTAATAAAATGGTTATTGTAAATTTAAATTAATTAGTTTTATGATTAAGTTTCATAAGAATGTAAAATTTGGTTACATTAAAAATTTGTAAATTTTTTGTAAGAAAATGTAAATTATTTAAGGGTAAAATTTTGGTAAAAAATATAAGATAATATATTGTAAAATTCTTTGTAAAAAAATATAAGATGATTTAAGATTAAAATATTGTAAATTTTTTTGTAAAAAAATATAAGACGATTTAAGATTTAAATATTATAAATTTTTGTAAAAAAATGTAAGATTATTTGAGATTTAAATTTTCTTATATTTTCAAAATTTAATCAAAAGAATTTAATGAACTAATTTTGGGAGAAATAATTGTATTAACAAGAAATTTGTTTAAGTATATGAATTGTGAATATTAATAAATTTTTGTTGTGTTAAATTATGATTTAGAAAGTGATAATAATGAAGGTGGCATAAACGCTACTTACAAAAATAATTTAAATGCCAGAGACTCCATGGTGAGCATTTCGTCTGTGAAGTCGGCATAAAATATCCAAAAAATCGAATTGCAGAGATGGTGGAGGGGTCAGGTGATAAATGGTGGACCGATGTTAAGCTGAACAATCACAATGTATTCATGTTATGTGATAGCGGAGCGGGTGTTTCAGTTATTAGTGAGAAGGTTTGGTTGGAAATCATATAATCCAGATTAGAAGAGTCCTAAATGGAGCGTTTTCAGAAGGCCATAAGTGTCTGGAAAATGACAGTTAGGTTGATAGGGAAAGACGAGTGCCATGCTGCAGATGCGTTAGTGGTGAAAGTAATCCGACCGCCAGTCAATGGAGGTGTTAATGCCATGCATAAATTTGGAATCACACTTGAAAAAACTATCAAGACGTCAGTGTTGATGGTGGAGAAATATATGAAGCGCAAAAGCAAAACAAACAACTCGAAGACCTCGTGAAACGATATGATGATATTTTGATGAAACATTAATAAGATTTGGGATTTACGGATATTGTGATTCATAAAATTAAAACAGAAAGTAAACCGATTTTTCTGAATCCAAGAAAATAATTCGGAAATGTTAAAGTGAATGGAACTCGCTATTAGTAATTACGCCAAATAAAGATGGAGATATTCGACTTTGTTTACCTTTCAGAAAAAGGAATGATGTATCAAAGAAAGTTTCTTTTCCAATGCCTGACAACCAAATGTTAATGGATACTCTTGGTGTCTCCATAATTTTTTCCAGTATAGATTTAGGCAAAGCATACCGTCAAGTAACATTGGAAGAAAATTCTTAAGATAAACCTGCGTTTCTCACAAGAACACAGCAGTATTGTTTTAACTGTGTACCGTTTGGACTTTCAACAGCACCAGGCATGTTTCAGAGAATAATGAATTCATTATTTGAAGATTTGCTATTCTCTGGAGTAGTAATTTAACTACATGATGCCTTAATTTACTCAAAATCAATATGAGACTACTAGAAGAAGTATTGAATAGACTGAAGAAAGCAGGTTTAAAAGTCAATCCAGGGAAATGCAAATTTCGGAGTGGGGGGAGCTGGAAATCCTGGGACATAAAATTAACAAAGAAGGTATCTCAACAAATAAATTGAAAGTGGCAGAAATTCAAAATTTTCAGATTCCAAAGTGTACTCTAAATTTACGAGCATGTTTAGGTCTGTGTAACTACTATCGACGATTTATCAAGAATTACGCCGAATTAGCAGCACCTTTGCACAGTGCATGTAGCGGAAAATGTAAAAAAATATTTTGGTCAGACGAGTGCGACAGAAGTTTTAACGAATTGAATCAAAAGCTATGTGATGCACTAATATTAGCATTTGTGAACCCGAATAATAATTTCATCTTATATATAGATGCATCATTCGGATCGATAGGAGCAGTTCTAAGTCAGATATCAGAAGAGAAAGAAGTAGTAATCGCGTATGCATCGAGGAATTTAACCACACATAAAAAATAGTACTGTGTGACAAGAAAAGAACTATTAGCTTTACAAGAGTTCATGTTACATTTCAAGCAATATTTATAAGGCAAGCGATTTACAACTAGAACTGATCATAAAGTACTGGTGTATATGAAGAGTACTTCCAAACCAATAAATCCTCAATTCCAGACATGGTTAGCAAACATTGCATATTTTGACTTTGATTTGAAGTATAGAAAAGGTGACGAACATGGAAATGTAAATGGATTATTATTGCTATACGACGACCTGTGAGCACAATGTGAAACAAAACACGAAGAACTAAAATCAACAAAAGCATGGGTGAAACACATCAATACAGTGGTGATTCTGTCTACAATTCAATGGATAAAAGACGAACAAGAAGTTCTCAGAGTTGAACCACTTGAAACAAATACAGGAGATGGCAGAGAGTGAAAAGACTAAAATCCCCAAGGAGTTATTACAACTAAAGGACCAATTAGTTTATCAGAATGGGTTATGCGATAGGCAAGAAGGAATTGATGTGTTACGAAGCAAATTAGAAAAATTTTCTTCAGGAAAATACATAGAGATTTATGTCATGTAGGTATAACTTGTCATATAAGGACCAAACATTTTTTTGGATATTCTACTTAAAAAAATCATTTTTTAAAAAAATAAGTATCTCTTTATTTCTCTTTCTCTATATAATATATTTTTATTAAAATATAAAAATCATGCATTAAGGGATTAATAACCACCGAAGAATTTTAAACTCACAATAACCGAAAACATATAAAAAGATCTTTATTTTTATATTTACTTGTGTTAGGGTTCCAAAAAATACATATGAACATTTTTAACAAAATTTTTATGCAGAAAAAATTTAAAATAATTCGTTAAGTGAAACTATTATAGTCAGACAAAATATTATTTAGTTTAACAAAATTTCGAATTAAAAATTATAAATATTTATGTGTTTGTTTTAATTGATCGATTTTCAAGGCTGGTAAAACTACTCTAAGCAGCGAAATCAGTTTTAGTTACCAAAAAATTTCAATATAAGAAAGAAAAAATCTGCCCAAGTAAAGTTAATATTCATTCTGTATTTTATCAATTTAAAACCATAAGTATCCCGTATGAGAGATAAAGGTTTTAATTAATAATCAATTCATTGTTCGTTTTGGAGATTCACAGTTTTTACTGAACTCTGTTAACTCGCACGATATATTGATTTGTGTTTCTGTTCAGCTATCGAAGAATTGAATTATTAATATTATATGTGTTAATTTTGTAATTTGAAAATAAAGTTTCAATAAAGAAATTGTTTTTACTTGTTCATATATTTGTGTTCGAAGAGCCTACTAAATTATTGGAGTCAGATATAAAGTTTCGATTAAAAAATTGATAATAAAATTTGAATATTTTGAATACCCAAAACTTGTTTATTGAAATGCGTTCCTAATTAACATTTGTTCATTTGTTAAAATTACCTTCTTAGATGAGATTTATCTTTTATTTAAACTGCGTTGAACATTGTTTGCCGAATTTAATTTCAACTTCTTTTCCAAATTTCTAAAATGAAATTGAAAAAACACTGCATAACACAACAATTTTAAAAAATAATATTCCATACAAAAAATATTAAAAGTATGTTTAGCAATAAAAATCTATGCCGTTCGGATCTCGTTTACGAATTTTCCTGGCGTGGTCGCCATATTAAGAACACAAATTTGATTATTTATATTTTTATTTAAACAGCAATTTTGATTGTCCTTAAGACAATCTTTGCCAAAACTTTCGTACATTTACATTCTAAACGAAATTGATTAATGAATTATTTCTCATTATTTTTTAGCAAATGGGGAAATAAATATTTTAATAAAATATTGACTCAAAACTTATTGGATAATAATTAAAATGATTATTAATTATTTAAAAAATATTAATTTGATTTATTTATTAAATATTATAAAAATTAATTAACTTATTTAAAATTGTAAAATTATTTGAAATTAAAAATAAATTTAAACATTACATATTTTTAGATAATAAGAATTCAAATATTAATCATACATCTGGGTAGGAGAGACACATTTCCAAATCAACATACACATTCAAACACAAAACATCAAACATTCAAATATTCCTCACATGCCCCTCGATTTAAATGGCTTTAGCCATTCAACATTTCTAATAAAACTTCTTCCATCTTCAAGCTGTAACTCGTAACTTCTTTCATGATTTCTTTTCACCACTTTTGCGGGACCCATGTAGCGGTCATCTTCTTTTGAGACATTTTCCTTCTTAATTAATACTTTCTCTCCAACTTCAAAAATTCTTCTTGTCTCTGTTTTTTGTTCAACTGCTTTCAAATTTTTGTTATCTTCCTAATTGTTTTTCCACAAATGTCTCAGTTTTCTTCCAAATACTATCTCGGCCGGTGACATGCCTGTCGTAGCTTGTACAGTACTATTTACCATAAACTCGACTTCTGATAAGACTTCTGTGCAATCTTTATGATCTCCATCCTTCATTCTAATATTCAAAGCCGAACAGCAGCAACTTTAAATGCACAATGACTCTGATACCACCGATCAGTATCTAATGATACACATTTTTCGATATTATCATAGAAATTTAAATATGTTCTTTGAAATATTTAATAAAGTTTTCAAAGTTTAAATCTTTAAAAATTATACAAAAAATTCTTCAGTTTCTGTAATCCGGACAGAAAAGGATTTATTAAATTATTGAAAGATTCATCTAATTCGTAAATCTTACAATATCTAAATGAAATCAATTTTTTATGAATTGACTGTGAATAATGAAACAAACAAAAATTAAGAAGTGTTAAAAAATTCATTATCTATAGCGCTATGGAGTCAGTGTTTCTTTCAGCTTAACGGTTTGGTGGTGGGGAAGCTCATTATATAAGGGGTGTTAAAATTTACTTGTTTTTTAATTGATTACATGTGTTGGTATTAACACGATATAATTAACCTTGATATAAAATCAGCAAGTCAACATGAACACCAAAGGTAAAAGATTTATTATTAACTAATGCACAATATAGTATTAACCTATAAAAGGGATGCCAATTCGCCTCTCCTTTTGTCTATGCCAAATACGAAGAATTTCGCATGCTTCCTCATCAGAAAGTGTATCTTTTCCCTCGATGGAAATGAGCATACACGCTTCTAGATTTAAGAGAGGGAGTCACAGTTTAAGTTGAGTTTCGATTCGGTTCATTTTGCTAAAGGACCTCTCGACAGAAGGTGTACCCAAAGGACACAGGAGAATAATGGAAGCTAATATTGAAAGATTTGAAAGGTGCTGCTTAGCACTCCGCTGGTGTTGACAAGAGAGCGAAGAACTTCACTAGATGATGGCCAATTTTCTTTCATTTGGAGAATGGATATAAGATACGTTAAACTTAATGCGATAAATTCTTCAATCACATCCACAACAAAATTTTCAAGGAATGGGCGACTCTTGCAAATCTTTCGCAATTGAGCATGAAAATTTTGGAACATCTGTAGAATTTTAGAGTGGATTAAAGATAGATGTAACTATGCACATTACCTTATCATAAAATCTAGAATCCATGCTGTCAAGTAAGCATTCAATAAATGAATTAATCACTTTGGTGCGTAAGCTGTCTTCTTCTGTATTGTTGTCTTCAACAAGTGCAAATGAATGCGATTGAAGAAAGCGAGTGACATCATCTTCATAAAGAAGTTTATCTCTTATTTCAGTCAGAGTTAAGCGTGCAGTAGCAACAATTTCCTACATAGTGGCAAGTGTAGCTGTCGCAGTTTGAAGCTACTTTGCCAAGATTGAGAGAGGTTGAAGAAATTTTTTCAGGGCATGTAGAATTATAATTCCTTTGAGAGTTTTAAGTGTCAGTAGAAGGCCACCAGCCTCTGAGAATAAATCCCCACTGTTGGCATGAATTTCTTGCAGAGTAACTATCATAGATTGCTGACATTTGATTTTTGATGAAACACATTGATAGTGTGATATCCATCTTGTGTCTCCTGCTTTTATGAGTTCTACTTGGGCGCCGTCTAAGATCTCTTGTACAGCCTTGAATTTACGATTGCTTTTGGGACTGTTATAAATTAGCCGCCAAAAACTATTAAAAACAGAGAACATCTTCTTTATGTCCCTATATTTATGTGCTGCATAAACACACACAAGCTGCGACAGATGACTTCGACAATGGACGTAGACTGCATCTTTAGTGTGGTATTTAATCATTTGTGATTGTGATCCATTTTGCTTACCCAATATATTGCGGGCTCCATCAAAGGACAGTCACTTTACATGCTGGCATTGAACTTCAAGATTTCCAAATGCGAGCAGAATTCATTCGTTTATTGTAATTGCCTCTGTATTTTCCAACTCTTGCAAACTTATAAAGACTTCTTTTGGCTCACCATTAAGATCAAGATAATGAAGAAAAACTGACAGAGTAGCTCTTCCCCGCAGATCAATCACTTCATCTGGCATGACAGACAGACATAGGGCACACCAATATTGAATGGTTTCAGTTGGTTTTTTAAAAAGACTTGCATGTGTTCTTTGAAAGCATCAAGAAACTCACAAGGAATGTTGTGGGACATATAAGTAGCATTTTGAGGACGGATCTCCAGTCATTTCTTCATGCGCCCACTACCATCTAGCTCATTACACAGATCCAGCAGTTTGCCATATTTTTTGGTGTGCAGTATTTCCTCTTTAACAAGACAATATGCTACCTTTAAATAGTCTACTAGACGATCATGGTTCTCTTGCATTATTGATTCACTTGCTATGTGCAATTGATTGAAAACAGTGTCATGAAGTCGAGAGTCTTCTTTGGCTACATGGAAGCATTTTGCTTTACGACGCGCCTCTGATTCGGCATGTTTCAGTATTTTATTGTTTTTGGAAGAACATTCTGTAGCCTTCTTTAAATTAGTGAAGGGTTGGCTGATAAAAGTTCCGTTAGAACCTTTTGGGAGAGGCCGCTCTTTATAATATTCTTTACAAAATACACATTAGTTATCCATAGTTAAGCATGAATGCTCATCACGGTATTTTTGATGCTTCCGCTTTTTTGGTGGTGGTTCAACAGGAACGTCATCAAAATTGACAGGATCATTCAGGGAAGTAACTGAAACTTGAGTTTGTTTGACAGAAGAGCTAAAATCTACAGTGGCAGGGATTTTTGCAACATTATTAAGTAGAGATGTGGCAGGTCGCTTATTGGAAGTCATAGATGGTGTATCACTGTATCTATGTAAATAAAATTAATACTGAAGTTAACACTGAGGATAGACAAAGCAGTACAATTGCTTCTTTTCACAATAATGTAGGAAGGTGGTTGAGGATAAACTACTGTCGCTTCCAGTTAATATAAACTTTTGGGTACTTGATTGTAAATTATATACAGTCGCTTTCAATTAAGAGTGATATTTCAGCTTTCGATAGCGAATTTAAAATTTGGATGTTTATTACTAAATATGACTTATAATTGGAAAATTTTGGAGGAGAATGTTCCCCTTCCGTACAGAGCTGGAAGAAACACTGTATGGAGTTCTGATTCAAAATCTGTTAGAATTATGTTGGGTATCATTTTTAATTACAGATGTAATAATATCCTATATGAGAAAGAGATGTATAAACGGTACCCATTTATTTCGTCGAAATTCATTTCTTCGCCTTTGTTAGGAGCGTTGTTGACTGTATAAAATTCTTGAATTTACAATCTGCTCAAATTAATAATTAAACAGTTACATTTCGTAAAATAGTGTTATAAATATGTTAAAATAAGATTTTACGAATTTAATGTAATAATTAATTTATGTAAAGAATAAAATAAATTTTACGGTAGGTTTATTAAAAGATTCATTCAAAGATTTATTATAAATTAATAAAGTTAATTTTAATTTTGATGGAAATATTTAATTGACATAAAATAAAAAGGAATATAAAGTTTAATATTTTATTTACGAAATGAAAATAAACTAAACTCCTTTTTGTAACTTTTGTTTTACACGATTAAAGAGCTTGATGTGGGTCGCGGGACGCGCGGGCGATCGAAAAGCGGGTCACGGGAAGCGTGGGGATTTGAGACGGCTTCGAGATCTAATGATTGATTGCGGCCTTTTTATTAGAGCTAATCAGTCGATTAAGCACTCCGGAAGAGGTGGAAAACTGGGTGGAGGAGCAAATTCAATAGGGAGTGCTCGGACGGAAGTGTCGGCGAGTAGTGCGCCGCCATGATGCAGGTGTATGACATGTTTGTCTGGTGGGCGACAACACTAGTGGCTGTCCACTGGTTGGCAAGTCTGAGACGAGCTGGAAATGATGATCAAAGAGTCAAGGAACGACCAAGGAGGAGCTGCAAGATTCGGAGCTCACGGGATGAAGAAGATGGAGGTTATTCTTATCGACATGCCGATTATCACGAAGGAATCGACGAAGGTGCTGTGCCAGCTCTATAGGGAGCCCCCTGCGGCGAGACTTGTAGTGCTGGTGGCTGAGTAGAAGCAGGAAGCAGGCGAGGCGACCAATCTGATGGTGATCTAGGCAAGCGTGCTGTTGGAGCGAGCAAGAAACTGCTGCCAGTGGGGTTGAAGTGCTATAAATCGCGCGAGGGTTTGAGGAGAGTGCAAAACTGGCGCAATTGACATTTTAGGTAACAGCAGGAGCCGAGTTAAAATTCTGGAACAGACCAAACTTGAGGACTCTTGGTGCAGTCTAAGGGCCGCAAATTTGAGCAGTTTACCTTCATTGCTGATGCAGTGAATGTGCCTTGATGGCAAGGGGCGTGTGAGATATTATTTTCATTTGTTTTAATTCACCGAAATCGGTGATAGTTGTTGATTTAAATATAACTTCGCAAATACAGTAACTTATTTCTCTTACTGGTACTTAAATCATCAAAACATGATTGGAATATCGCCTTCCAATCTTTATATAATGATATATTCCCAGTGAATACTGGAATCTGCAGTCGTTCAAACTGCTCAAGATCCGTATTCATTATAGATTCTTTAGAATTCATGGGTACAATTTTTTCAATTTTCATACGTGATCCCGATTTAGAACGGTTTATAATCAATTGATTGTAACTGTTCCTGTTCATTTTACAATTTATTCACTTCTGTTCTTTCAAGCTGTTGAGCCAACGTAATCATCTCATCATATCGATTCATTATTTCTAGATATTTTTCCACATATTTATTTTTCAAGATTTGAAATGATTCTTTTGTATCTTCGTCGGAAAGTTTCTTCCTTGCTATCGCCAGTTGCTTTTCCCTCCGCTTCTTTGCTTCAACTTCTTATTCAACTGCTTATCTTCCTCGAAACTTCCTCCACACAAACGTAAGACCAAATGGAGAGTCGATTCTTTTTGAATGTTGTAATCGTTCAATGTTCGTCCATCTTCGAGCTGTTTTCCGGCGAAGATCAATCGCTGCTGATCGGGAGGGACCCCCTCTTTGTCCTGGATCTTCGCCTTGACGTTCTCTATCGTGTCGCTGGACTCGACCTCCAAAGTTATTGTTTTCCCTGTAAGCGTCTTGACAAATATTTGCATTTTGTCATCTCGAAATACGAGACCTTCTTTAGTGACACATACATGTTTCTTTCCGTCGTACTCCTTCCACTGCTGGCCGCTGTACTCCTCGATCGGATCCACCTTCAACAGAACTTCGAATCCTCGTTTAGTCAATCTCTCCACAAACGTTGAATGATTCACGCTATCCTTGTTCTCACTGGTAATGTTGTAGATTTCCTTTTGGTTCTCCCTCATCTGGGACACATGGTACTTTAGATTCGTCATTTCGTCGCCGCT
>MQRK01251590.1:0-10330 GCA_001938485.1 Girardia tigrina | reverse complement strand
TTAATATAAACAAAATTCAAAAGAAAATTGACACTTAGAAAACCTATTATTCATTTAATAAATAATTTAAGATTAATTAATCTAATTAACATTTCTATAACACCGTGTAATTATTGGAAATAAATGGAGAAAGAAAATAACCAATAATAAAAAGAAGTCATTTAATTTTTCCAAAAAAAATGTCTTAATAAATTAGATACGTATTCTTTTGTGGTAAATAATTCAAATCCAAGTAACAATTGAGCAGTTATTTAAATGAATAAAATAATAATAATAATACAAATGTTTGTCTACAGTCATGAAGGAAATCGGATGGAGAAACAAAAAAAATTTCAAAAAGAAAAAAAGAAAGAATAATAATAATAATATTACGACTGGTTAACAATAATTATTTATGTTCTCAGTACCCAAAACCAGCTGGAATATGAAAAAAAATAAAACGATCCATTTAAAACAACAAACAATGACATTGTTAAAATGTCCCCAATTTAATTATAAAATATAATTATCTTAAATATAAGTGGCGCCATTTTAGATATCGCATGCTTTTTTGCAGAAAAAATAAAACAATAAAACATTATTTTAATTTAATTTCATGAATAGTTGTTTTTTGATAATGGGAATTTATCGTTTTATAATGCGCGCATACTTTCTATGTATTATTATCAGATAACGATGATTGAATTTAGAAGGGAATAAGGGACCATTGTTAATTATTAATTTGGAAAAAAAATTCCAAAAAAAAAATAAATAAATAATATATTCCATTCGGGTTTTAATGAAAATTTTATCATATGTTTTCGTGTTGTTTTTTCTATTTCTTTCTTTCTCTTTCTTTTCTTCTTTTCTTTCTTTCTCTCTTTCTTTCATTTTTTTTCTTTTTTTATGAAAAAAAGAAAATTATCATTTGAAAGAAAAAATAATAATAATCATTTTTATTAAAAATATCAAATATTTTTTTCGTGAAAAAAATAATTTTTTATTAAATTTTTTTTCGATTTCTTTAGTGTTGTTGAATTATAATTGTAAAAAAAATTAAAAAAAATTTCCTTAGTAAAAATAGTAATGAAATTAAACAATAGATTAAATAAAAAAAAAGAATTTTTTTGTTTTAATGATGGCTGTATATTTTTATTTGTTTTTCATTGTAATAGAATAATAAATTTACTAATCGATTAGAAAATAATAATAATAATAAAAATGTTTTTCTCTAATTATTGAAAGAATTTTATGATATTATTCTTTTATTTTTAACTTGGAAAAAAATTATTTTTTTTCTAGTTATAAATCAATATTTTTTGTTTTTTTTCTTTTTTAATAAAATAAAATTATTAATAATATTTCTTTAATAAATAAATTAGATTTTGTTCAGAAAAAAATAATTTAAATTTAAATTAAATTTAAAAATAATTAAAAAAAATTAATTTCGTAAGAAAATAAATTTTTCTATTTAAGAAATTCTTGTTGAGAATTGTATTAATGAAAATTCAAACGATATTATTAATAAAATATAGAAAACCATGTCGATGAGTTTTTCCAATATATCAAAAGGTTTGCTCTCTCGTTCTTGGTCTCTTTCTAATACTTTTATAAAATCTAGTAAAAGTATTAGAACATTGAATAATAATGGTTGTTCTAAGTCTTTTATTTAAAAACTCCCTCTTGAGAATCAAATTAAGTAATTGAATGAGAAAACATGAAGAATACTCAGTTAATTTGACCAAAATTTGCTTTTCAATGAAGAAGTTGATAAAGTCTAAAAGGGTCCTAATATTAAAATTCCTTTCATTTCAGGATATATTCTATTCTATTCTCATGGCAACAGGTAATCTTTTAAATTTCCAAATTGTATATACTTAAAGGTAAGAATATGATATGTAATAAATCACCTACTTCTCTGAATTTGTTTTAGAAAACTGTTTGTTATCTCTACAAACTAGACAAAAGCACAGACTCAAAGACGGTAAAAGTAAAATTGTTGAACATAGGAAAATTTGCGAATAAAAATTAAGTACAAATAATTTCAAGATTTATTAAGAAGAAGTGTCATTGAAGCATTGTTAATAAGATCTCGTCATCCGAAAATCAATGTTCAATCGGCTCTCTCAACTACTTTATTAACAGTTCAATTGATAATTATATAATCGTTCATTTTTTACAATTAAGCTTTGAGAAAGGACATAATCAGTGAATGTCATTATATTTCATTTTAAGTTTGTTCTAAGTTCTTCATTCGTCCGTTATAAATATTAACATTGAGACAATTCTCATTTGAATTTTTTTACTATCACATTTAGAGCCATAACATCTCTCAGAAGATCTTTCATCGTTTGACATCGCTCTAATTGGATTTTTAATTTCTATTTTTAATCATGATTATTCGAAAAATTTTTCTAAGTCTTTTAAAAATACAACTTTTAACAATATTAATTAAAAATAATAATTTAAATCATTTCTAAATAAAAATACAAAATTATCAAAATTTTATCAAATTATTAAAATGACTTGAATTTAAATCTTATTAAATTTATTTAAATTTAATCAAATGCTTTTCTTTTCTTAAAAAAAATATTAAACTTAATTTAAATTGTTAATTTAAAAAAATAAAAACTTATTATTTTAATTATGTTCGAATAGTCACTCTAAATTTTTAAAAAATACCAATTTCGATCTGGGTGGGAAAATCACCATTCTAATTTCAACATACTAAAATCAACATACAGAATCAATACATTCACACATTCAAACAATTCAAAATATTCTTCACAATAAATGTAATACTTTTTCTATGATCAATCATTATTTTATTAATTTATAATTAATTCATTAATTTATTAGGTCGACAAGTATAAAATTTGTAGAATTACAAATGAATTTTACTGAGAATTTAAGAATAAAAATATTTGCCATTCATCAAATTATGCACCCATATTATCGACACACTTTTGCCATTTAAACAACAGCTTGTTGAGGCAATTTGAATAATAACTTGGTTGGTGAGAATCTATAAATTCCTGGTAGGCCATTTTTATGGTGTCTTTGGAATTGATTTTTTTCTTTCAAATAGTTGTTGAAATCGAGGAAGAAATGGTAGTCATTTGAGGCTAGGTGCAAAATGTGGTTTTGCATTGTCATAGATCAAGATGAGAGTCAACCTGTTTAATAAACGTAGCTATTTTTCTTTGAGTTTCCGCATCATACCTTCCAATTAGTTGCAATAGACATTTGCTGTGATCGACGAACCAGGTTTCGTGAAGTCATAATGGATTAAACCTGTACTAGACCACCAAAATAGACCATTAGCTTCTCTTAATGAATGTTGTGATTTGAACTGTGTTTTGGTGCTCCATTCATGTCCAGCCATCTTGATGAACGTTTTCGATTATCATATTGAATCCACTTTTCATTATAAGTGACTATTCAATTGAAAAATGGATCACATTTATATTGAGAAAGCATCATTAATCAAGCATTCAAACAATTTTATTTTCGCTTTCATTCAACTCATATGGAATCTACTTATTCAACTTTTTCACTTTACCAATTTCAGCCAAGTGTTTGAATATTGTTTACTTTGTAACATCAAAGGCTAGCAAAAGGTCAGGAGTACTTTGTGATGAATCCGACTACACCGTTACCTTTAGTTCGTCATTGTCTACCTGCGTTTCTGAGTGACCTTTAGACTCATTATTGAGGTTTAAATTACCTTTCACAAATTTCTTCAACCAATTTTAGATGTCTGTTACGTAGTAGCATCGTATTCGAACACACTGTTCATGTTCCGCATAGTTTCGGATGCTGAGGTTCCACGTAGGATCTTGTACTTCGTAATAGTTTGATTTTCTGCCTTTTCCATTTTTTTAAAATACTGATTATTAAAACAAGTTATCAATAATTTATATTAATTTTTATGGTGTTCAATAGCCAAGATTTGTAGCAATCAAACAAAAAACTGAGTAACAAAATCTTAAGTCATTGTAAAATTATAACTATTTGCATTTATTGTTACCATGTCTACAAATCTCATACTGAACAACCTAAAAATAAATATTATTAGAAATTAAATTTACAAAATCAGATTTAATTTGTTAAAATATGTTAACTTTCTTGTTTGAAAATATCTTTATTTATTAATATATAAAAATACATATAAAATTAGACCCATTTTGTAAGTTACTAAAATTATAAATAAAAAATATTACAACTTTTTGGAAAAAAAATTATTATTTTGAAATTTTATCTTATTAAGTCTTTAAAAATTAAGTGGAAGTCGAACGTTGTATTTGTTTAAGCGTGACTTTATCAATGAAAGTAGTTTATTGTGAGACTGAAGAGGAACAATTTGCAGAATCCCCATATGAAATAAATGCCAAAATAAGGCATTCATGTTCACTGAAAGATAACTTTCTGGGTCGACAATAATTTGTATGAAACTTTAAGTTAGAGTAAACTGAATAATTGTTATTTGATAAAAAATACAATTTGGTTTAGTGTGTATCAAATCATTTTTGAAATCATTTTCCTTAAAAATAAACAATTAAAAAACTTTCAAGATAAAGTATTCATAAGATAATTCACCGAAGTCTTGATAATAAAAGGAGACTGTAATATGCTCAGACAAAATCTGTCAAATTCTTCAAAACCTTTTGAGTAAATACCTAAATATCTTTTTGTGTATGAAGATAATGATTAGCAATTTTATAAAAGTAAATAAAAGTTATTAGTTTCAATTAAGACAACTAATATTTTATTATGTGAATAATTAGACGTATATGCATATTTATTAATGTATCGGCCACCGGATAATTCTGTGGCAACCGGTATATCTTATTTGTACGGAGACTCGCTGGCGGGCGTGATCGGTGAATCCAGTGCCCATCAGTCGATACGTGGGCGTGTGCTGGTCCTGCAACCATTCCACAGCGGTTCTCAGAAGACTCTCGATCCTGTCAGTGGCGTCGCGCCAGTCGGTTGTCCCCTCGATGAGTTCGAGTGCCGATCCGCTGAATGATGTGGTAATAGATTCGGTTTCTTCCGAGTAGGAATATAAAATAGTGGCATAAGAGCAAAATCGACAAAATATGAATAAAATATTTATTTTCGCAGACATTATCTTAATTTCATTTTTTTCATTTTTTCATAATACTAAAACAAGGTTCTTGCATTGTTTATTATTTTTAAAAACAGTTTTTATTGTTTTTTTGGTTTCTCGAGCACTACATTTATAATAACATATTTCTATTCGTAATTATAATATAATAATTGATCGAAAGCATTTTTTAATAAAATCGACAATGTTACATTCAGTTTAGCTTAAAACGCACTCATTGGAAAAGAAGATATCGAAATATTTATCAAAAGCAATTTATGGAATTAAAATGCGAGCATTGATATGAGCATCAAACTCTGTGGATGATGAAAGAGGGTACGCAGCGCGTCTGCAGTACCCTGCAGTCGAGGGGCGGTGGTGGGGTCAATGGGTGGAATAAAAAATTACTTTCTCACTCGTTACATGAAAATTGTCTTCTTTTTGATCAATTTCGAATCGCTGATCTCAAGGAAAGCAATTGATCGATTTTACTAGACACTCCGATGTCCTTTTTCGTAGTTAGAATATTGCTAAGACAGATGAGTAGGAAAAAATGTGGCTTCTCCCTCACCACCCCGGGGGAAGGTTCCCCGTTGCCATGGCAACAGTTCCGGTTACCGTAGCAACGGTCACGGTTAACATAGCAACGATTCCGGCTACCATCGCAACGGTTCTGGTTCACTTGGCAACGCTTCTGATTGGTCCCTGATACCCTAGAAACGTTTCTCATTGGTTCCCGGTTCCTTAGCAACGGTTGCGTTTACCATAGCAACGGTAACCAAGGGACGTTTTTAATCAGGAACGGATACACTGATTCAAGACGGTTGTAACCATGGTAACGGTTACCATATCCATAGCAATCGTGACCCTTTCCATAGCAAGCGAAGAAAAAAGTGCTAATCGATTGCTGCACAGTGCAAAACTGTGTTAATCGATACTTTAAAGTGCTAATCGATAATGCACATTATGCCGAACATTACTAATATGCTAGCACAGTGCTTTTCAAGCTGCACATGTGCAAAAGTGTAAAAATCAATACATATAATTTTTTAAATTGATATCATGTGTTTGATGCACATTTTGATTCTCTATCTGAATGTGCAATTAGAAATTTCATACATTTCATTACTTTTTCTTATAATTAACATAATGTGTAAATTTACACAAAATGCACATCGATTTTAGGGGTACAAGGAAGCAGAATATCAAAAAAGTGCTGATGTATTTGAATAAGTACATTCAGATTACATATCAAAATTTTCAAAAGTGTTTGAAAATCGATTTTTTCGATGATTTCTGAAATTCTCAAAAAAATGCTCAAAAATTGATTTTTTCGTATATATATGAAACTCATGTCATATATGTATGTTGTTTACCATCAAACAATACATCATGAATCGCCTAATATACCTCATCAACAATCACAAGTACTTTGGTTACCGTAACCAAGATAAATAACCTTTTATATTATATGTACAAACTACATGTATAAAACTCCTATAGTACTTAAAACATGCATCGAAATAATACATAAAATCTACATAATCATATCCAAGTTACTATCGTCATGCATCCATCATGTCAACATATTACGTCCATTATTTGAACGATTTGAGTCTATCATGTCAAAGAATTGCACAGTTAACATTTTATAGTGTATATCAATATTATATATAATAAAAGTTGTTGTTCACAAGTTTATGTATAAAGACGAGTATTTTCAACAAACATTTATTTACATAACATTTAAGATATAACAAATATGTACATCGTGTATATACAAGGTTTTGAATGAAGATATTTGATGACGATAGTAACTTGGATACGGTCACGTTTTGAATGGCAGATACTATAATGGTTGATAGCATAGTATAATATAATAATATAATATATATCTATAATATAATATTTGCACACATATATTAGAAAAAAGCACTAGGTATCGATTTTTTCAAAAATGTTGGTATAGAATCTAACTATTTATGTATTGGTTACTATATATGTGTTCAGACAAAATTTTGATATTTTGCTTGCTTCGCCTTCTGCCTAGGCTATACCCTATGGGCATTCGACACCACTTTACACTATAATACACAAAATCTCAATAAAGCACTATGTATTGATTTTTTCGAGAATCTAAGATCATATTCCGGTTATTTACTTATGGGTTCATATCCATGTGTTCAGACATATTTTTGATATTATGCTTCCTAGGACCTCTGCCTAGGCTACACCCTATGGGTATTCGACACCACTTTACACGATATTATATAAAAAAACACGAATATATTGCACTTTGTGTAAATTTACACATTATGTTAATTATAGGAAAAAGTAATCAAATGTATGAAATTTCTAATTGCACATTCAGATAGAGAATCAAAATGTGCATCAAACACATGATATCAATTTTTAGCACTAGCACTTTTAAAAAATTATATGTATTGATATTTACACTTTTGCACATGTGCAGCTTAAAAAGCACTGTGCTAGCACATTAGTAATGTTCGGCATAATGTGCATTATCGATTAGCACAGTTTTGGACTGTGCAGCGATCGATTAGCACTTTTTTCTTCGGTTGCTATGGAAACGGTAACCGTTACCATGGTTACAACCGCCTTGAATCAGTGTATCCGTTCCTGATTAAAAACGTCCCTTGGTTACCGTTGCTATGGTAACTGCGAAAGTTGCTATGTTAACCGTGACCGTTGCTATGGTAACCGTGACCGTAGCTATAGTAATCGGAACCGTTGCCATGGCAACGGGGAACCCCCCGGGGAGGGGGTCAGGGAGAAGCCCAATTTTTCTCCAATTCCGATACAATGCGTATCAAGGAGAATCGCTCCGTAAAGAAGCCTCAGCAGAGTCTCTAGTTGTGGTAGTGATCTATCAGTCAATATACACTGCGCAACGAGCATAGAACAAGAACTGACTGTCTGAATACTCTGTCTGGAGCCGACCAGGAGGAAATCTACATGTGATCTCGCGATGATCAATGATCTCTGGCACGTGAAATGCGATCCGCTCGTTCCGTGGTCGATGGCGATCGAGATCGACTCGCGCATTTTCCCGAAATCGATAATCATCCAAACACATCTCTATTCCATCCAAATAAACCAAATCATTGGCGACATTGATATCAAACTTTCGCGGCAACCATTCGAGGACATAGCGTCTTAATATCACGATTTGCTATATGACACATCGAAAACTGAAATCAATAATAAAGAAATAAATTAAATATTTAATGTCGCTCTGTAACTATATCATAAATCATTTTTGAAATAAATTTAATAATAGAAATAAGTTAAGGACTTCTTTGGAAGCAAAACTTAATTACATAACCAAAGATATAATTATATAATGGAATTATTTGGTGTAGAAATTTTTACTTTTAATACTTGGAAACCTGCTACATTGGTAACCTGTGTAAAGCCAGTCGGAATACCTCCATGTGGTGTCCCTGGGAAACTAGAGCTCTCTTCTCTAGGTTAAAGTGTCCGAAGCTTGCCTTGTTCGGGGGCTCACTAACATAGTACGGAGGCCTGGGCCTGCAATACACCTCTTTAAAAGGTATGCTATCTGAGCGGGATCGTGGAAACGCGTAATGGCGGNTGATCACTGACTCAGCTCCTGATGGGCTCTACGAGTCTTTAATCAAGAGTAAGAGCCACATGAGTTCGCTCATGTGCAGTCACCGTTGGAAGGCGGCCTACTTTTAATTCTTACATCAACAAAATAAATTCTTCGAAACTAGCGAATACGAAGGAAGCATGATGAACCCATAATTTACCCTGATCCCCAACAGACATACCAAAGTATCGCTCGTGAGTTTCGGAATATTTAATACCTTCGAAAATCGTACATTTCACTAGTTTCAGACTGTGGTGTGAGTTTCTCCCTTATTTTTTTTTACTTTTGACCTTACACCATATCTTTCGTTTGAGTTTGTATCCTTTGATTTCTTACAACTCATGTGATTTGTCTTTCTTTTATTGGTCTTTAGTTCACGCAGCGGGGTGATGGTTTTTTGGTGGGTAGTGTAATAATATTACTTTCCTTTTTGTTTGTGATTTTGGTTTTGAGATATATGAGTCGTGAAATGTTCATTTATTGTGCGATATGTTTATTTACCTATTTTTATTATTTACTTATTTATTTATTTGTTTTATTTATTTCGCGATATAGTTATTATCCATCGTGACGTAAGAATATTTGATAGAAAGATTGAACAAAAGAAAGATATTATACAATATTTTATAGATAGATTGAAGGAGAAGGCAAGATAAATTATCATTATATGATTATTATAAATCAGAAAAAGAAAAGAAAATAATAATCTTAAGGATTATTTAATTATAAAAAATTAAATTTAAATTGACAATCAATAAAAAAATATTGTTGTCAATCAGAAATAGTATTACCTGTTTAATTGCTGACATTTCTTATTTTACAAAAGTCTTATATCCAACAAAATTCTAAAGATTTTCATACCGATGAGAATTCTGGTTATAATTGTTTACCAGATTACGAAAAGTGAAGACATCTATATCAATTAGAATACTATTCTTATATTTAACGATAATAAAGACATTCATATCGTTCTGAATTCTGGTGTTAAATATTTAACAGTTGTGAGTAACTATTATTGGAATTAAAGTTTAGAGTTTTTGTGAGACTTGTTATTAATTATTCACTTGTTAATTTGTTATCAAACTTCTTTTAACTAGGTTCACCAAATAATACATAATTTTGGTTAGCTTAGTTCTTTTCTTAAAAAATGGTTAAAATAACGGGTTTGCGTTCTTGAAAGTAGAGGAACAAATCCGTTATTTTACACAGACCAATATAATTTTCATAGACAGCAAAAAGAATCAGTAGATAAATTGTAATTTTTACTCATTGATATATGAATAATATATGTTTATAATTATACCTGAAAACAAAAAACATAATTCCTTATATAAAATAACCTTATATTATTATTAATAATATACTATTAATATTATTAATAAGTAATAATAATATTTTATATTTTGCTTTGATCATCATTTGTTATATTTTTTCTGGATAATTTTAAAAACCTTCTTTGTTCAAGATGCGATAAAGAGATTAACTGTAATCCCTTTAGAAAATCAGCCTAATTTGATAAAACTTTATTGAAAACGCAACAGTACTTATTAAAAAAGAATTTAATAGAAGCAATTAATACTTATGTAAAAAATCAATATTCTGGTAAT
>MQRK01251589.1:11866-22677 GCA_001938485.1 Girardia tigrina | reverse complement strand
TATATATATATATATATATATATATATATATATATATATATATATCAACTTAAGTTTTGGGGAGAATTGTTCTAGTGGTAATCGAGTTGTGATATGAATAAAAAGCGCTTGACCGCTACATCAGTTGTAAGAGAAGTGGTTTTTGTGAAACTCGATCCTATTATATTATATGATTACTTTGATATACGTGTCGAATATGACTAACAATACTAGCTTATTAAGGAGTTTAATATTTCAATTATAAATACATATTAATGAATTACAAAAGAAGGCAAAAGATTTAAAAAGCTAAATAAAATTAAGATGAGATATAAAGTTTCACTAACTCAATTCCCTGTCTTCGATATTTTATTGGAACTGTATTTATGACCAAAACTTGTTCCACATATACATAAGAACCACTTTAGCAAGTATGCAACATGAACCCAAAGCAGTCAAATCGGTTGAAAATAAGAGAAAATAGTCAAATACTCTTGTTAATAATAAACTACGTTTTTTCCATAAAAAACAAATTTGAGAGCGGGCGCAGCGGCTTTGTGGCTGCGGTGCGCCGGCGGCGGAGAGCGAGCATCAGGTCGGGGGAAGTAAAAAATTTGAATTTCACGTTTTCCCAACCGATGCACCAGGCTATATGTCGATGGAGTTGGACTCATTCTGATTTCCTTTGTTTTTGCCAAAATCTCAAAACCCGCTTCACTATGGTCACCAAGATTGGCAAGGCTCTTCAGTAAAATATTAATCAAAAGAGTTGTCAGTTCCACACGATCGACGAGTAACATATCGCGGAAAAAAGCTCGAGTATTTTTTAATTGAAGCCGCTTTAATTATCTATCGCTGATGGAACACGACATCATGTCGCCGATTATGTCTCGATAATCTCAGACAATGATTTATATTTCAAACTTTTTGGATCTCATTTTCATCGTAATCAATCGATTTAACTGAAGTCAGATCTTTTTCTGTTACTTTATTATCTATTAATATATTTGACGAAAAAGATTTCAATAAATTTAAATTGACATTCAAAAATTTTGTAGAACAAGAACAATTATCCATATCCCACGATTTCTCCATTATCGATGTTAAATCAATTATCTGCCACAATTGAAAGAAAAGATTTGCACCACAAAATTTATTCGCTTTTCAAAAAAAAGAAAACAATTAAAAAAATGGCGACTCTTCACGACAGAACAAAAAATTGCTCCGAAAACTTTTATTGAATTAAAATCGCATCATAAATTACAATCCACCACACAATCCTCATTTACTTTAACAAAATTTCGCGCCGATAACAAAATATATTCAATCGATTTGACTTACATAAAAAATTTCTATAAACCAAAAAAATCGATTTCAAATTAATGAACACAAATCATTGATTTAAAAAAAATATCATTGCAATTCAATGTTTTTAAATCAAATTTTTTTTAATTGTTGCCCTTCACAATACACAAAAAGTGATTTATTCAAACAAAAGTTGATCGATTAAAAAAATTTCATACAACTCGTGTCAAAAAAAACTGTTCAATGAAACCATTTATTTTTTTTAAAAAATTCACAGCAAATGTCAGTTAATTAATATTTAATTTTCTTTTTGTTTTGGCAAGATGCTTCTTTTTTTACGAATATAGATTTATAAATGTCAATAAATTGAGCAATTTTTCATAGATTGACTTCATAGATTGAAAATATTATTACAAAATAGACTAACGAATTAAAAAGATCGATTTAACGTTTATTTGTTTTAAATGATCAATAATGCTTGATTGAGAATTTGAAATTGCGTTTGGAAAAATCACCGTTTTCGAACTTTTCAACAATTCGACTTTTTTATAAGAAAAGTCAAAACATCGCAAAACAACATGTCAAAATCTGTAGAAAAAATTAAAAAATTATTATTTTCTTATTGTAACTTACATTAAAGGTACAATGGAAAAAACCTAAGCCTTTACTACATGGCTTCATTGTCTACTAGGGTTGAAGTTGAACATTTCCCCTACTTTTTAGTAAAATGGTATGATATATCATGGTGGGCATGTGACAGCTATGATTATTTAAATTTTAAACATTGCTTACCCATGAAGTTAAAAATGATTGAAGCTGTAATCTTATTGAAACTTTCTTTGTACAACAAGAACTGATAATGGAAATGTTTTTAATTTTGTTTTGCCTTGTTGTTAAGACCAAAAGAAAAGCCACGATCATTTATTAATTTGGGGATTTAAATAAATATACTTGTTTTATTAAAAAATGTTTTGGACTAAATAGGAAGGAGAAATACGAATTCATTGCTTTTGTTGTTGTGAGGAATATTTTTGAATGGTGGTTAATGTATATTGTTTGGTGTGTTGTTTATAGGATTGTGTTTCTCCCACCCAGATGGAAGATTGATATTTTGAATCTTTTAAAACGTCGGATTATTTAATCAATTTAAAAATGTAAATAACAACTTTAAAATTAAATTAATATATCAAAAATAATATATTTAAAATATTTTTTTTAAATAATTAAAATTATTTTGCTATTTAATTTTTTATTTATTTTTTAATCGATGTTGTAAATTAAATTGTAATTTAAATTTGTTTTAAATTGTAGTTTAAATTTGTTTTATAATAAGACGTTTGGAAAGAGAATTAAAAATTTATCAATCAAGAACGATGACTAGCTACGAAAGTGTTTTGAAGAATTGTCTTAGTGGTGATTCGAGTTTTGATATCAATAAATGTATTAAAAATCCAATTAGTGTTCTTTATAGTGATATAGGTAAAACATTAAGAAGTTATTTAAATGGATTAATTATAATTCATATGTCGAATGTTTTTATGTTTGTTTTTACTTTTTATTCGACATCATAAGCTTATTCAAGTATTACCTGTTTGATTAAAACGATATGTATTTCTGTTGGCTCACACCAAAAGATGCTCACGATTTGTGGAAACAATTTTTCACAACTGTCAACTGAGAATTTTTTGATTTCCAAACGATATTACTCAGGATGAATCTTCTGTAAGCTTTATTAACTAAATTGATTCAAGTGATTTCAAAAGATTGATGAAAACCTTCGTTGAAGTTGAAATCCAAAATCTCGCATCACAGTTGTTTGATATTGAGTATGTTTTGAGATCGAAAATTACCATATAAATTTTAAGCTTCAGGGATCTTTTATTATCGTCGAAACTATAAAGTAATTTTAATTAAATACAGAAACAATAGAAGAAAGAAAGAAACTGACCATTTTTTTCATGTTGAGAATTTACTTGTTCATTTTTCTATCGTGCCTGTTCAGCTATAAAAGTCTGTGACTTCACATCCCTTGATCATCCACATTACATTCCAGATCATGCCCCTTCAGAATGTTATTTATTTACGGGTATGATAAAGAACATCAGAGATCACTTTTACCTATGAACGTATTTTACAAACTAGTACTACGTTGGATAAAAAGTTAATGAGCCGACAATTATATTTATTTATACCAAGATCAGTATATAGTTATCTATATTGTGTTGGGTGTTATGAATGAAATAAGTTTGTATTTTAATTGTGTAGTGTGTGACTGGTTTCTTTATTTTTGTTGTTTATTTTTATGGGAATTTATCTTAGCATATCATTATTTTGTAAGGTCTGATTATTTTTTATTATTATTATTTTTTTGGTCGTCCAAAAGAAAAGAGGAAGGAATTCAAAGTTTAATAAAATGAAAGACGAGAGTTAACTGGACGACAATCTCTACCTTTTATAATTGCCAAAGTAATTGCCAAAGCAATTAATAAGAAATAAAAATTTTAAATTTAAAAATTGATCGATTAAATTAAGAATCGCCCAGCAATTCATTAATTTAATATTACGATTAATTTTTAAATGTCGTTATCATCGCAGTTGGATAGAAACTCTCGAAACTCTATTTTAAGATTAAAGAATCGAATTAACCGTTATAAATCGGTCAAAGGAAAACAAAACAAGATTAATATTTCTCAAAATTTGATAATACAATATTTTTAATGGTAAGCTCGTAATATACGATATCAATTAATTAATCAAGTTCCGGTATATCCAAACAAACCGAGTTTGATCGATCAAAATCATATCACAAAATAAAGAGTGATGGGTACGAGGGGAGGCCTCTAGTGAAAGAACCCCTGTGGAAACCAGATCCGGTGAAGAGGACGCCTTAGGGCCGGTGCATGCGGTGAATTTATTTATGTACTAACCGGGCACTTGCTCACAGAGAAAAAAAATTAAAAATCTGACTATCAGCTGTAATCACAACGGTGAACAAGTAATTATATAAACTTTCTTTAACTTTCCCATCAGCTGACATTTCTCATTTTTTGTGATAATATTGTCTTCTTTTTATCATTTTGTTGGTTTGTTATTAATATATATTTTACAACTTAAATTATTTGTTTTTTTATTTATCTTTGAAGGTGAATTAAGAATCACCATAGCAACGGTCATGGTTTTATCATGGTAACGGTCGCGATCACCATAGCAACGGTCACGGTTACCATAGCAACGGTTCCGGTTCACTTGGAAACGCTTCTGATTGGTTCCCGGTACCCTAGCAACGGTTGCGATTACCCAAAAAAACAACTTAAATTATTTGTTTTTTTATTTATCTTTGAAGGTGAATTAAGATAAAGCACATTAAATTTATTAACCTCATATTTAATTCACAACAGTTAATATCCGTTGATGATGTATACATATAAAAGTGATTGGTATGTATTCTTAGCTATTATTTATTGATTGCTAAAACTTACTTTCATTGTTTTGTTATTATATTATGAGTAGTTCAAGGTATTTGGAATGAAATAAATATATAAACTTAAATATTGTGCAAAAATATTATAAACGAATACCTTTTAAAACAACAATTTTCTTTCAGAAGTTAATATTTTTAAAAACAGAATTTTACTAATATAATATTTTTTTTAAAAAATAATAAATTATAAAATCAAATTAAATGGTATAATGTATACAATTTTTTTCTTGCTTACTGAAATGTCAATTCTTAAAATTTGAGATTTAATGATTTTTAAATCCTAAAAATGGAGGTTGGATTTCTTTTCGAAGATTTTTCCCACCAATATTTTTGTACATTAAATCTTATACGGTATCAAATTACGTTGTCTCATAATAAAAATAAACTTTGTCAAAGGATATCATATTTACGTGTACCAAACCAACATAAAACCCTGATCCTATTTCATGAGATAATTTTTTAATCAATTAAAACAAATTAAATTAAACAGAAATTATTATGATTGGGAGGAATGTTTAGAATTTTTATTGTTTTTTGTTTGAATGTAGTGCGTTGATTATGTAATGTGTCGCTAATGATGATTAATATTTTAATTCTTATTATCTGGAACTTATTTAATTTAAATTTACATTTAATGTTTAAAATTATTTTTAATTTAAAATCATAATAAAATTTTATTTTAAATTTTTAAATGAATAAATCGAATTGATACTTTTAAATATTTATTTTAATAGAAATCGTTGTAGATATTTTTGTAAAGAATCTTTGATTAGATGATTGAATAAAAATTATTAAACTTTTTGAATGTCTAAGAATGAAAGTTGGACTCTATGGATTCTCTCAAGATAGATTCAAATTGTATTTCTAATAATAAATTTAAATCAAAATGTGAGTTCTATTAACAATCATTTTTATTTTAAATTATGATTTATTCGAAAATAATTGACTTAAAATTTAAATATTTTCTTTTTTCTTTAATCAAAAAGAATTTAATTTTTCCAACAAAAATTTCCTAAAGGTTTTATCGAGAGAAAAGTAAAGAGTAAAAGCAAAACTGATGAAAGAAAACACACTCGAAATTCCATTAAAATTTAGTAAATATAGATTTTCTTTGTGATTGATGGAAATTGTAAAAAAACGTCCAGTTAATTAGTTGATAATTGAATTGCTGAATATTTAATGAAAGGGATAATTTTACCTTCATTGGGAAACAAACCTAACTACTCCCAGTCATTGATACACTCAGTTTCAGGGATAGTTGTCTGTTGATACATATGTACTGTTAAACAAAAAGTTGGTGTGTATCTGTGTGTATATTAATGAGTAAAAGAGTGAGTGTGTCGAGTTGCTGAATACTTGTTCTCATTTAATTTAATTGATCCTGAAAATGTTTGTATGTGTGTGTATGTGTGTCCTTTTGAAGGATGCTAAATTATGAAAACGGTGTGTAATTATCTCAGACACACTTCTAACCAGTGACTTCTAGTGTTATTTCGACAATTATCTGCTCCATTGCGAATGCATTGTTTGTTAAGTAGTCTCTATCATCCAATTGGTCGAAAATCGTGTGTGTGCTCTCTCTCTCTCCAGCCACACATCGTTGAATCTGAACGTAATCTCCATATTAATATCATTTGTCTTTGACGTTTCGCTTACTTATCTTCAACTTTATTAAGAGAAAATACTTCGAAAAAAATATTTACTATTATTATCATTATTATTATCATTCATTCTATTAATTATCGGTCAATAAAAAAAACAGAATTTGGAAAAATATTTGTTCGTTTAAAAATTTAAATTCGACAATGATTAATTTTTGGAAATTAAATAATTGGTTTTTGTGTTTGACTTTTTTTCTTTCTTTCTTTCTCAAATTGTCTGTGGAAATTCAACAATCTTGTCAAATCAATGCTTTCGTTGGGCAAATTATCACAATTTCTAAAGCAAAAGTTAAACAATGTTTGTGTGATGGAAAGAACGAAGTGAGTCCGATGAATAAATTATTACGTGTTTCGATTTATCTTTACAAATATTTTAGAGTTCGGTTTTGCCTGACTGGATGATGTTCACCAGTCGTGGTAATCATCATTTACAAGGTCTTCCAGTCAATAAAGATATCGGTTATTATCGCGTGTCTCTGACCCGGTCGAGTTGCGTCACGGTGACCGTCAGTCAGTTGAACAATACCGATCCTTTGCAGTTCAAGTGTAACTTACGTTGGCCGACTTTGGCGGCGATTATTCTCGATATTGACCTCTCTCAATTGACTGCGTCTCAAAGAATCGAGTTATGGAATGCCCTGAAATTGAATCTGAAAGGAGCAGCCGGACTGAGACTTTTGGAGGATGTGACATCTTTTGAAAAGTAAATCATTTTATATTTATTTATTTATTTTTAATTGAAATCTTTAATCAGTGAATAAAATGTAATAATGAATACAATTCATGTTTAAATGTGTAAGCTGATTCATCCAATCATATTAAAGTGTTTTAGGTTGAGTAGTAGTACATCGGTCTCGCAAGTATTCACATTCATGATCAATTTGATCCTTAATTTTAATATTTGATTTACCCAAATTTGAGTATGTTTACTTCACTGAATAAAATCATTTATTATTTTAAGGTTATTAAAGGTTCAAAAATTCCTTAAATTTGGATTAAATTTAACATCTGAAGATAATTTATTACATAATTTGTATTTTGTGAATAAATTTGATAAAAGCAATTAATTCTTAAAACTTACTTCTTTAAAAAATAAAGTAAAATTGTGGCATAAAAACGAAAAAAATAAAACGGTGCATTTACCTTGAAGATACTTATTGTCAATTTATGGGATTCCCTGTCTCTCCTTTTTCATTGTCAACGGGCAAATTGAATGGAAAACTTTGTTTAAATGACACTGTACCTACTTTATTTTTGACCTCCTCGACATTAGTATAAATTGCCTATTTATATTTCCAATCCACGCGGCAATTGCTTCTGATCTGATATTCACTACGGCTAATCCGTATGAGTTACAGCGCAAACAGAACTAGTTCCCTGGTCAGTTGTCCAGTTCCACAACGACATAGATGATTCTCAAATGATATTCAATTTCACAATTTTTATTTAACAATCTCCAATAATCAATAACCTCCTTCACATTATCAGGAGAATAATCGGGTCGATTTCTTTAGGATTTGCATTGGAATTCGTTGTTAAGAAGTTTCAAGAAATCTTCCATTTAAATTTTGGTACGTATCATTTCTCCTCCGACTATTCTCCTCTGATCGTTTCTTCTCCGAAATTAAATGATATATAATCCCGGAGGAGAAATGACATGTCCCCTTTAAATTGACACTGAATTATCAAATTCAAAAATCAGTAACGAATAAGTTTGATAGATAATCCAATTTTATGTTGCACAAAACAGACTTTGCTAAGCAACGATTTCGACAAACAAATAACCAAAGAATTTTATCGATCACAAAAATTTTTTTATACTTAAAAAAATGTTTTTATTCAATCAGGAACTTAACTTAAGAATATCATCTGGAGACAGAAACGTTTCTTTACTGGATGTTGTTGTGACCTTTCTTTTTGCGGATTCTTCGTTTATTTTCTTTATTCATTTTTTAAAGAAAGATAAATATTATTCATCTATTTATACAAATTTTTTATAAGGTGTAAGTTACTAACAGCCGAAAGATGAAAATTAAATGTGAAAGTTTCTGTTTAAATCACTGGATTATTAAATAATAACTTAATGAAGATAAAAAATTTATTCCAATAGTAATATAATAATTAGTTTTTTAGAAATAAATTGATGGATGAGAATGAAAATGAGTACAGATTCCTTAATTCAATACGTTCAATGCCACATGAGTCCCTGGTGATTGACATTTCTACAATAAAAATTATATGCAGCATTTAATGTTTTAATCTTCATTCAAAAATTGCCTTTCCTCTTTTATTGTTATTCTTGTAAATAAATCCCAAATTTCATCTTTATAAATTATCGAATTTTAATATTATTAAGTACGAGTTTCAGTAAAAAAGCCAAAGAAGATGAAAGAAGAGTTTTTTTTATACATGGAGGAGAACAAAATTAGAATAGTTTGGTAAATATTAATCGACTCTTACAATGATATTTTTACGAGGGCGAGTATAATTCTATTGAAGGGTTTCACAAAATTCTTCTCCAAACTTAATAAGCTTGGGCTTTTAATTTTCTAGTACTAATCTTTATTTCTTTATGACTTAATATAGGACGTTTTCGATTTTTCAACTTTTGATTTTAAATTTTAAAATTTTATAATAAGAAGCTAATATATTTTGGTTATGTAGATCAATAGTCCTTAGAGTACTGTCGGGGGAATGTCATCAAAAATCGTGTATTTTAATTGTTTTTTGGTACCAAAAATGTATGAATATGCTTCTTTTTTCTCAAGGAATCATGAACTCCTACTACCTTTGGACACTTTTTAATTATGAGAAATTTGTGACTCAGGTCTCGGTACTAAGATCTTTATATTCTGCATAAATTTGCACCAGTAAACAATGTTTTTCGAAAATTATTTTGCCACTTTTCTCAACCCCAATAAATTTCTGCCGTGGTTCCAGCTGATTTCTTTTCATTTAATCACTTCACAAAATACATAGAAAGGTTTAGAATTGAGTCAAAAGATATTGAATCAAGGTATCACCGAACTATTAAACGATTTATTCAATGAAAGAATAATATTATATTGTGATTAAAAAGGAACGTTTTTTTAATTATAATCAAGTCGAATGACGTTTTATCCACGTATTGTATTTATTATGTTCGATATCAAAATTTGAAGTCATAATAACACAAAATAACATGTTTTCAAACTATTTTCGAGGAACAATTTTTCTGCACAAATTATATATACATGATAATAATGAAATATAAATACAAATACTTAATTTATTATTTCTTTAAGTTTGTAATTTTCAAAATGAATTTTATAAAATTACTTTTATCAAAATTTTATCTTTTTTTAATTCTTATATTTTAATTCAATTTAGAAATCTTCATAACGGAAATTTTCGAATTATAAAGTTTTCATTTTAATCGTTAAACATATATTTTCTTTTATTTAAAAAATTCTTTACTAAACTTTTTTCATTTTTATAATGATAAATAAAATTATCATTTTAGATTTTTTAATTTTAAATATTTTCAACTCTAAAATATTCCAATATTTTAATTTATAAATACATACTCTTGAATGTTTTGAAAATTCCTTACAATAAATTATTGTACATGTTACTAAAGCATCATTTCTGTTATTCTGTAGGTTATGGCTTGAATTTCTAATTTTATATGAAGAAGTAAACCTTAACCTTTGTAATTTGTATACATTTATTTCTTGTTTTATAAACTTAATCTTTCTTTAAGTTTATATTATTTGTTTTAAAATACATATATAAAATACTTTCAAACGACAAATAAAGAGCCCTAAAATGTTATACATTAGTCTTAAATTTATAAGTCATAGTAAAAAGTTTGTATTTAATAATAACGCTATTTAAGAGTATAATTAAATAAAATATGAATATAAAAATATTTGTATATCTTCTAGACAAAATAATATTATTTTATGAACTAAAAAACTGATATAAGCATTACGTAAAACTGTTAGACGCCAGAGTCAGAGTCAGGGTCCGACTTCAAGACTTTAAAATTTAGTTCAAAAATCCTATTCCAACTCTACAACCTGGTTCTGAACTAATTAACAACTCGTATAAATTACGCATTACTGTTTATTAACAGCATCACAATTTGAATGCAAACATTTATTGACAACACAAACAGTTTCTTCACAACAATTTTCATTGGTCATCTTTCTTTGATTGATATAGTTTTTTATTAATATATTCAAATCTAAAAAAACAATGAATGTGAAAGTTTAATAATAAATTTTAATTTTTATTGGATAAAAGTCATTACATAATTTTTTAAATAAACATTAATTTTTAAAATATATTACATTTAATAAGTTAAAATCATTTACTGAAAATATTATTAAAATTCATAATTA
>MQRK01251585.1:8971-23586 GCA_001938485.1 Girardia tigrina | reverse complement strand
AATTAATAAATTAATTAATAATTGCACTTAAATTAAATTAAATCTCGCTTAATACCAATTTTTATTTCTTTATCTATTTGACTTTCTTTTTAATTTTTATATTTAAAATTGATATGGAAAACAATTGTATTTCAGCTTGGGTTGATAAATTTTCTGTTTCCAAACCAATTCAAAATATCGTTCCGCTAAAAACGATAGAAAACAACTCTTATTCAATTAATTCCACACAAGATTCTAATAATAACAAAAACGCTGGTGATATTTACGATCCAAGTCATCCTGAGATCGATGCGGTTTTACAATTTATTATAGATTTAAGTACTATTAATTATTTTCCTTAGAATTGCGAAAACGATAACAAAAAAAATAGGGTAGTCAATGATTCAGCACCGGTCTATGTTCCATCTCAAGTCGAAAACAATCAGAAAGAAAGTATTTGGTATAAAGAAATTGAAGATAATCGTCCCAGTAACTATGAAGGTAGCAAAGTAACAACTGTTATAGGAAGTGGACACGGCAGACAAAGATACCAGAGAATAGTCTCTCCAAGACGCGGCCGCTATAATCATAATAATAATAATAATAATAATAATGATAACCGATTCAATCGACGCCAAGGATCTGCTCGTTGCTTGCTTCTAACACATGTTCCATTAGAATGTAACGAAGAATCTAAATTACGACGACATTTCTGTGCTTTCGGAAAAGTTACGGGCGTTCAAGTAAAATCTCATCTCTTTAGTCACAGGAAAACTGTTAATCTACCTTTAAGGTTGGATTCCAAGGTGATCAGCATCATGCACTAATTGAATTCGCAACAAATGAACATGCTCGAGCGGCTTTTCGGTCTCCATTACCAATACTCGACAATAGATTTATCAGAACCAGTTTATTTGCTCGATCGACCGATTCAAATAATTTGACCGTGTGCAAAGACTCGAGCGATGATGAGAACAGAAAGCGTCGTAAAGTCGTACCGTGCAATGGAGCCGATGAATTTGTATGATTTTTTTAAATTGTTAATTAATAATTTAAAAATTACCGTTAGAATTTGTGCAGTATAATGATTATTATAATTATAACATGGTGATTTTATTAATATATTAAAAATCAATTCTTTCGGTCACTGCCAAGTCTAGACACGTAGTTCTCAATCTTTTTGAAGTCGGGGAACACGAAAATTTCTTCCTGCAGAACTCATACAATAATACATTACCTTTAAAGCAGGGGTGCGAACGTTTTCAGACTCTGGAACACAAATAAATGATTATAGCTAAATGCATTGATCTGATACTTTATTCTTTTAAAAAAGAATGTATTTAGACAAATGGTGTTATTTTACTGAGCAATACTCATGTTTTGTTTTAAATTATGATTAGAATATTTTGTATGGCTAACTGTACCACTCGGTCTAGTATATTACCAATTACATTTGCATTGGAGCCCGTACGGACCGGACATCAACTAACGGGCTACATTAAAAGGCGCCTTTACATTTTTAGTTATCGTTCATCGACAGAGTTTTAAATCATTTATATCTTGGCATGTTTTCGATTTGTATTTTCTCCCTCTTTGATCATTTTTCATAAATAGATTTATCAATAATATTCATACATTCATAACAAACAATAAATAAGCATAAATCTTTATTTCAAAATCAATGTACAAACAAAAACGTTTTCGCTTGTCGCCATCATCCTCATCAATGGAGAGACAATTAAATTCACTGCTGCCTTCAGTAATTGATGGAATTGAAAATGTCATATTTAAAGGGGTTTTTATATCGAATAAAAAGATTGTCATCTACAACTTCATTGCTTGCACTAAAACACCTATCCACATCTGCCTCGGAATGTTTGATTGTAATTGAATGAAATTCGCGTTCACAAACGTATTGATCAAATTCAGGAACTCCGAGAGTGTCGAACTACTTGTGAAGTCTTCCTTCAGAAGCTTCAGATAACTGCGTTTGCTCATTCACAAACATATCAAGCTGAACAACTGGATTCAGTAGTATATGTCTGCAATTTTCAGCCACCACTGCCAAGTAGTTCTGACCGGGTTCAGGTCTTTGCTAATGCTTTGGAGAACTCTTTGCACAACGTCAGTCAATCACAACCATCCTTTTAAGTAATAATGAGTACAAAGTTGCTCAATGGGAACAAGCATATCGGAGGTATTTCGCCAGATCCATAAAACGATCAAAGACATTGTTTTAAATTATGTGTATGTCTAAACAATATTGTAAAATGACGGGACTAATTTATATTTTAGATCCCATACCGCGGGCCGGGCCCCATCACAGCTGATTAAATTACCATTATTTTACAGACTCATTTTCAGATATATAGGTCAATTACATTTGGAAAATGAAAAAAAACATGTTTTCTAATTCACTTTTAGGGATATTTTTCTACAAGCTAAGTTTGTTGAGCGTATTTCCCCAAATAATTAGCACTCGGATATTCTTGGAATATAAAAATAATCTATTTGTATGGTTGTAAAAACTAAAGAGAAATATTAATTACCTGTATTTCATATAAGTAATATAGTTTCAAATTTCAAAATAATGTAATTTTTGCAATATTATGAAAAGTTAAGGATTTCGGTGACAAAGTATTTTCATGCGGAGTTGACTTTAAATCGGTGACAAACTTTTGATATGTAACCGTGACAGTCTTGCGTTGCAATTGTTTTTTTTGTTCGGCTACACTTCCTGTCTAATTTTATTATCGTTTCTTGTAATTTTTTTTATTTTTCTATTAGCCAACGAGGTTGATCTTGAAATTCTTTTTCCAATACGTATTTTAGAGCTTACAGCCTAAAATAAAATAAATCTTGTATTATGGTCTAAAATAAAATTTATGGTTAACATTTAAAGAAAAATGTACTCATAACCGGGCTTTGGATTATGTTTAGATCTTCATTTCCGACAGACTTCTTTGATTTTCGTGTCTTTTGAACTCGCAAATTGACATCTTTACGCCTTTTTGCTAGTTGTCTAGCACTTAAATTTGCAATTGGGACGTAATTTGTTCTCTGTCGTTCACGATTTTTCTTTTTATATTCTGTGTCATTTTTTATTTTGCCTCTATACTTTTTGGATCTTTCAGTTGGCGTTAAATTTGACATCTGGAAAAAATCAACACATTAAAAACTAATATTTAAAAATAACAGCCTCTGGACAACTGCAAAATACATTTAGTCAGATTCCTTACATTCATGATTTAAGATTATTCCAATAAAATTGAAAAATACAAGTTTGAAACATTCGTCACGTAGCGAATTTTACAATTACCATATGACTTGATAACCCATACGAAAGAAACAATTGAACGCACTCAATGAATATATTAATGTTAAGAGTACAGAAGCAGAAAATAAAATTAGTTTGTGTGAATAAATTAAACTTGGATCGGTGAATATGAGTGAAAGCACTACTACGGATTGTCATAAATATTATCTAAATTGTAATTGTAATAAATGTTATTATAAATATGTGAGTTCTCTTAACATTGCGACTCCACATAACGTAAATCCGAACATCAAAGATTCAAAAACATTTGATGGATCTGAGTTCAAGCTTCAGAAATTCCTCAGAAGTTTTCAAAGATTATGGAACTATCAGAAGAGAGGAAAATCCTAATAGTAACACCAAATGCAATTTTAAAATACGAGAAAGCACCATTCGCGAAGAAGAACTGCAATCGGCATTTTTAAAAGAAAAGTCTTATTTGAAATAATATAAATTAAAATTTATATTAAGCTTATAACGTATCACTTTAACTTAAAAAATCATTAAATTTATCATTTTCAATTGACCTCGTTTGTCATTAAAAGGATTCAACGGTTTCTGGTGAGGAATCAGTGTCCGGTCAATGGGGCCGCCATAGACAAATAAGTGAAAGTGATAACAGAACTGTGACTAATGTTGAAGAAACAAGACGAGTTGAAATCAGAGAAAGTAAATGGCCCATTGCTAGTGATCTTAAATTAGATCGAAGACCAAGTGTATTAAAGAAAATTATGACTATTAATATCATTGACATTTTTTTAATTCAGGAATCAGAATCGAAACCGGTGATTAAACCTAATGAAATTAAATCAAAAGTAGTAGAAGCTAAAAAAGATCGAGATGTCAAAATGCAATTACTTAATGAGGTAGAGAAAATTCTTTTAAAAAGCATTCCATTTTAAAAATCAACTAAATTTATTTCACAGAGACAAGAAATGAAAAATCGTATCAACAAAGTTGAAGAGTCTGTGCAGTCTTGTAAGACTCGACTGAAGTCTTTGTTGGAGGAACAAAAGCAACCAGATTGTGATCAAGAATTGACTAAACAAAGATTATACGAATCTTGGAATTATTTTAAATATTTGAAAGCAATGCTTGAACCTCTAAAAAAGAAATATGCTTTACTTCCAGATTTGAGCGAAGAAGATAAGGTAACGATTATATTTATTTTGCTTGGATTCTAAACAATTTATCGATGTTTTGTGTTAATAAAATCATTATAATAAAAATAATCATAAGAACGCTGTTATAATCAGACCAAAGATTATCTACTTTTTTATTGCTTATATATGAGATATGAATGATCAATAATTACATTACACTTCCAATATTTTCTTAAATGTTTGTACAAAATCTTGAAATCATTCAGGGTATTTTACAATCTTTCCTCTCAAACATGAAAATTCGGAACATCACATTATATTTAAGAAATGATTATACCACAGTTCCAAACATGGATAAATTATGTATCAAGTCTAGACCTAGACCTAGAATATTGGAAAGGAACAGAGCATTCGAACACAAATATGTTGTCACGGAATACCTAAAACACAGAAAATTAACACGTAGATGATAAATACAGTAGAAACATCAGAAATATCTAGATATCAACAGGAATACAGAAAGAAACATATAAGAAACAGAGCTGGATCTTTTCCAGATAAGCCCACCACTTTTTGCAAGCTCTAGTTAAATGCACGCACGCAACCTTGACCTATTTCTGATGTCTAGACATTTGAATATTTAAACGCACGCCATAAAACAACTCCTAATCCGCCTGTAAGCCCATTTTGTGCAAAGATTTTCTACGTTTGGACGTAAACAAGAAATGAGCTCTCTAACGCTTTCGACTCTCGTTCATGACAAGGAGACGGCAATACGTTTTTTTGCGAAGCCACGGAGTGATCCTTCAGCAACGTTCATGCAACAGTGGCCACCAAATGACACTTTCAACTGTTTCTGAAAGGTGGAGGTGTAATGCTCGACAGTGTCGGCCAGAAATCGATGATTGGCATGAATTATGCTCATATAACGGTTAATCATACCAAAAACCTTATGGATCCAAAGACGGAAGCTCACACACAAACCATCGAATCTTTCAGGCGTGTCTACAAGATGCAGAATATGCTGCAATACGGCTCATACCGATATTTAGTGGAAAGCTACTTGTGTGAGTTCGTTTGGAGACAAAGGTTCCGAAATACGAACATTTTCATGCCAATTATTAATGACACATCCAAATTTCACACTCTTCAATTATAAATAAAAGTACTTGTCTTTTTTATAATATTTTTTGGGTGGCGGGGAAAAGATTATATGGAAAAGATCACAGAGTCGGTAATGATAAGAAACTTACAATCAAGGACGATGTTATAAAGACGAACATAATACCAGAATCAAAAAAAATTGTCTAACGCAGTTGCAGAGAAAGTAACAAAGAACACCACAGAAAATTATATGGTACATCGAAATAAAATGATAAAAGAAGTAATCGAGCAATGTCAAGCGTGGCAAAAGATTAAAACATTGCTACGATAGAAGAACATTGGTCGCAAATGAACCATTTTTAGAATTTATATATATCTGTGGTCCACTTTAAGAAACATGGAGAAAGAAAAATGTACATCGTTGCAATTATCGATCAGTTTAGTAGAGCCACATTATCAGTAAACCAGATTAAATAACTTTAAGAGATACAATAATGACAAAATTGATTTTTAAATTAATCACGTTGTCCATAGAAGTTGATATTCCTAGTAATTTCTATACATTGGCGCTTTATGTTTACTCTAGTTTTTTGATCTATGTAATGTAGTGAATAACGGTCCCTTGATTAAATCCAGGAGCACCAGAGCCGTTATAAGTATCTGAAATGATTGGTACTTCGGGACGAATAAAATGCTAAATGGTATGCATTGAGGTTGGAGCACATCCATCTGGAACTACACACAAGTAACATTAACAGCTGTCATGACAGAATTAAAAATTTAGAACTAACAATAAATTACATTAATAAAATATGTTGGAGATGAAGCATTAGAAACAACCAATCATTTATACTCATGTTACACCCCAAAATTTTCCTATGATAAACTATCACTATTCTTGTAATTCATACAAAGTCAAAGACATTGTTGGCGAGATCACAAGTTTTTTTACTCAAACAAGTCCAATAATGTCCGAACACATTCCAAAACTTTCAAAAAAAAACTTAACCCATAACAATTATTTAAATCCTAATAAACTTTCGGATAAACAAATAATGATTATTTTAAAAATAGAGAAGAAAATTTGTTTTTTACCCAAAATAATTACAGTCTTTTTTAAGAACACTAATTTGGATTTTGACACATTTATTTTCATCGCAATTTGGATTGTCTTTGGAACAATTGTCAGCCAAGCTTTCATAATTTGACATCTCGCTAAATTGATAAAATTTTGTTTTTGTCTCGTTAATAAACAATTTTTCGAACAAATTTTCATTTTAAATGATTTTCAGATTTTATTTTTAAAGTTCTAATTTTGTAATTTTAGTAATAATTCAATCTACATATTAATTTTATTTTAAAATTGATTTTATTTAAAGAAAAACATTTATTTAATCAATTTAAAACTTAGTTAAAAGTTATTTACTTTATTTAAATTTTTGATATTAAAATTTGAAACGATTTAATATTTTTAAACTTTTTTACATATCTTATGCTGTACTTTAAAATGCAAATTATGCTCGAATAATTATCTATCGTGAACATCCAAAATATCAATTTTCTAACTGGGTGGTAGAAACACATTTCCAAATACTAGACTCAACATACCAAATTTTAAATATTCCTCACAGTCCACAAGGTACATTTTATCACAAATACAATCGGTTATCATGGAGTTTCGTGTGAATCGGGGGTCGGAGTTTTCAACAGAAATTTTTCAAAATAAATAAAGGAATATACGACACACCCGTGATCGCGGCAATCTTCCACACAAAATTTACAGTTTTCAAGAAATCTTTATTTGAAATTGATTAATATCTGTTAATATTTGACTGCAGTAACTATAATCTAGCATTTTGTTCTCATTTTTGTCCTTATTCATTTTAATAACATCAGTTATGTAAATGAGTCACTTCACGAGGTTTCATTGTGAAACTACATCTAATTTTATCTGTAATGGCAAGATGTAGTCATGGCTATTAAGAACATTTAGACAAGTCGCGTTTGAACTTTTATTACAATCACATTTAGAGTCATTATGACTCTCAGAAAGTCTTTCATCGTTTGTCATCATTCTAATTGATTTTCTTATTTCTATTTTTAATCATGATTATTCGAACAATTTTTCTAAGTCATTCTTTTAAATATATTAATTAATATTAATTAAAAATAATAAATTTTACCATTTCTCAATAAATCCAAAAATAATAAAAATCTCATCAATTTATTAAAAATGCATTTAATTTAAATTTTACTGAAAAATATTAAACTTAATTTTAATTGTTAAATTAAAAAATATGAACTTATAAAATGATTATTTTAATTATGTTCGAATAATCAATCACTTTAAATTTAAATAAAAAAATACCAATTTCCATCTGGGTGGGAGAATCACCATTCTAAATTCAACATCTTAAATCAACATACAGCATCACTACATTTACACATTCAAACAATTTAAAATATTCCTCACAATGGCAATGGTGGGTGAAACACATTTCCAAATACTAAACACAACATACAAAATTCAAAATATTCCTCACAGTGTTAACACCAATTACTTACTATTTTGATTCGATTATTTATATTTTGACACCCATTTTTAATTTAGTTAAAACTCAATATAATGAATATTCAAAACGAACTAGCTAATATGGATAAAAATGAAGAAGAATATCGAAAGAAATTAAAATCGATCACGGAAATGAAGCGTGAAGTGAGATCAATATCAGTCCAATGGGACTTTGTCAAATTAACTCATTGATATTTAGCTGGTAAATTTACAAACAATATCCAAAAAGACAACCAAGAGGCCCACAAAACTTCCATCGATCGTCGAAACTAAGTTAGATAATCGTCCAAAAACACTGTATCTAATCGGATCACAAATTATATCCTTAGATGAAGCGCGAAATTTATTTAAAGTAATTTCTTATTGTGAAACGGTGAAGTAAACTGTATGACGTAATCACATTTTTTCCAGTTTTATCAAGTCGAAAAACTAGAGTTATCAAACGAAACAAATTTTATTTCAGTGAAATTAAAAACTCGAAGAGAAGCTGATAAGGTTGGAATTGTCTTTGATCGTGTCACAATTAATAATCGAATTGGAATTCAGGCCTTTAAAGAAATGTCTAAAATTTTGAAGGAGAAAAATATTTCTTTGAGCTTTGAAAAGCCTGTTACAATTTGTGATCCGTTAGATTTTAAAACAAGAGTGAGTGATGTTATATAATTAATAGAGTCATTATTTTATGATGTCTGTTAGCAGTCAGAAACCATAGAAACCCAGAGAGGAACACCAAGCAGAAGAGATGAGTGCGCTAGCTCAGATGATGATGAAGAATCCAAATTGAATTGATACTTTTTATCTATAAATAGTTATGTTTTTTATCATATTTGACTTAGTTCAGTTTTATTTTCAATCTGTTAATATATGTGCTTGGAGATTTGTGTAAATATATTTGGTCAATGATTTGATTTAGGAATAAAGATTAATAAAATATTTAGAAGCGAATATTGGTATTTTAAATGTAAATAAACTTTACTTTTTTTCAGTGTTTTTATTACGCCTTATAGTTTTCACATTTTTTGTAGGATATATGTACATTGTTCTTGTAATTTGAGAAACAATCTTCTGACTTCAAATTTGTTTTTCAATTATCCTTTTCAAAGACAGTAATTATCGAAATATTTGTAAAACTGAATTTTTTTTGATTTCAAAAAAATGTCAATCTTGCTCTATGGTTCATAAATTTTGTCCATAAAAGTCAATGACATTTATTATAGTGGACAATTTCATCAACCATCGTGGGTTTAGTGATTTTTCATGTATTTGTTTTCTATTCGTATTACTTTATTTAAATTAAAAAAAGATTTATTAATTGATATGATGAAAATAAATTTAGAAATTTAATTGTCAATTTTTTTAATGAAAAATATAAATATATTTAAGATTTTAATTTTGAAAGTTATTTTGTCATTAACATAAATCATTCTCTATTTAACAAATAGATTTTTTAAAGTTTTAGAAAATTGGAAATTTAGAATCGGTGCTTTTTAAATTTAATGAAAATGTAGTAATTTGTTTTAATCACAACACGATAACAAATAATATCTGAAAATTGATCTTTTATTTGAATCTAAGATTCCCATCAATTTCAAAATAAAACAATAATAACTTGAAAGTTATTATGAGCGTGTCCATAATTTCAGCAAATAATCTCAATGATGGTGACAATAAAAAGCTAACCAATTCTAATGATTGTGATTGGAAAAAAAATCTAAAGTTACCTCCTAAGGATAATCGAATCAAAACCAATGACGTTTTAGCGACCAAAGGAACTTCTTTTGAATCATACCATTTGAATAGAGATTTAATGAAAGCGATTTTCGAGAAAGGATGGGACACTCCGTCTCCGATACAAGAACAGGGAATCCCGGCCGCGATGTCTGGTAACGATATTCTGGCGCGAGCGAAAAATGGAACCGGGAAAACTGGAGCCTATGCTCTACCACTGTTGAATAAAATCAACCCGGATTTACAAGCTGTCCAAGGTCTCGTTCTCGTTCCGACTCGAGAATTAGCGCTACAAACGAGTCAAATCTGTATAGAGTTGTCAAAATATCTCAAATTGAAAGTGATGGTGACGACCGGGGGAACCGACCTTACTGAAGATATCTGCCGTCTCAATCGACCAGTTCACTTGGTGATCGGCACGCCGGGACGCATTCAAGATCTTCTAAAACGAGAAGTGATAAACGGAGAATACTGCAAGACATTGGTGCTGGACGAGGCCGATAAGCTATTGTCGAAAGATTTTAAGGTGAGTTTGATCATCAAACTAATTAACACAATTCATTTCATAAGTGAATTTGATGATGGGTTCCCAGCGGTTTATTAGTATAAATCAATGAAACAATTTAACTTTTAACTACATCTTGGATTACCATATTTGTACACTAACTTCTGTCTTTAAAGAGAAATTTGTAACATTTTTAATAATTTTTAAAATATTTATTAATTTATTTCTATAAAAAACATTATTTTCAAAATAAAATATCTATTTTTAAAATAAAAATAAATTACCGGGTTTTTTCGAAACTAAGACCACTCTATATATAACCATTTTTGTCATTTTTTTGGTTATTTGCAAACTTGAATAGAAGACAATCGTCTTAAAGTTTTGGTGGGCACATCCCCCGGGTTCAGAAAATAATTCCATTGAAACTCCAACAATAGAATTGACAAAAAATGACAAAAATGACCATATTTTAGGGTAGTCTTATATTCGAGAAAATCAGTAATTAAAAAATAATCAATTTTTATAAAAGAAAAAATAATTTTCGTTTTTATTTTAAAATATATAGTTAAATCTATCAAATATTAACTGAAAATTAAATAAAAAGTTTAAAAAACAAGTATTTTTTATTTTCAAATTAATAAATTATATTTAAATACATGAAAATTGATTTCAACCTTTTTTAAAAAATGTAATTAAAATTATCAAATATTAACTAAAGATTGAATAAAAAATTTAAAAATTATATTTTATTTTAAATTAAAATAATTTATTTAAAATTTTTAAAATATTAAATGAAAAAATAAAAAAAAGAATTCTTTTAGAATTTATTATTAAAAAGTGAACGCCATTTTTCACAATTTATTTTCGAAATTAATTTCGGCGGATTACCCGCCATCTGCAGATTATTTTTGCAGCTTATATATGAGAAAGGTGATTATGCAATCAATCATGTAATAAAGGCTCTATTTGAAAATGTTGTCTATTTGGCGAAAATGGCGTTCACTTTTTAATAATGAATATCAATTGCCATTATTTTTTAAATTCCTTTTAGAATTTAATTAAAACAATTTATTAAATATTTTGAAACTAATAAAAAAAGTAGAAACAAATTTCTAATAAACTAGAAACAATATAAACTCTTAAACAACTTAAATGAAGATAATTACAAATACTATAATGCCAGATACTCTCAAACCGATGATAGCCAAATACACCTCATTTCATAAATAAAAATCCTGACAGCGTTTTCAGTTAAAAAATTGAACATTTATTGAACATTTTATTCAGCCTGAAGATGGTGGAAAATCCACCGAAATATATTGCAATAAAATTTGAGTTTAATGGCGTTCTTAATTATAAAATTTTGCCATTATTTTTTAAATTTTATTGAAAATTCTATTTTTAAAATCAGATTCTGAAATTCAATATCGATTAAAATTTAGAAAATAAAATAAATGCATATTTTAATAACGTGCTTTCATTTAATTACAATTTAATATATTAAACATAATCTCTAACCTTAAGCATTCACACACACCAAAATACACGCTTACACAAATCGATGTACCTCTAAGAACTAATATCTAAAAATCGATCTTTTGTTTTGAATCTAAGTTTCCTAAAGTTTCAGTTATTGGAGTTAAAGTTATTATACAGATAACACAGTCCATCTTATAAATAAAAATCCTGATGACATTATATACAGTCGTTTTCAGTTAACAGAAATTTTTGACATTTAATTGAAAATTCCATATTTAAAATGTATAAAGAAAAATAAATACCTACTTTAATAAGTTGTTTGTGTTCCTTTAAGTACAGCTTATCGGAGTTTTCTGAGAATAGGCCTGTGAGGATTTTTTTCGAATGGTGTTTATTGTATGTTGTGTTTAGTATGTTGTTTTTAAGATTGTGTTTTAAGATTGTAATTTTAAATTGTTCGAATAATTAGATGTTTAGAAATAGAATTAAAATTTATTAATCAAAAACGATGTCTAGTTACGAAAGTTTTAGAGGAAATTTCAGTTGTGATGTGAATAAATGTATTGAAAATCATATTAGTGGTCTAAATAACACCAATGTGCGTTTATTTGTCTTTATATTTTTGTTTCCAATCAGCGTCACCAAAATTGAAAATAACATTTTTAAGAAGACTGAACTGTTTTTAAAATTCTGTAAACATTTAAATTTTTCATAAAGCTTTTTATTGCTAATATTGAGAATCTGCTAAAAGAATCAATACGAATATTTGAAAATTTTAAAGTGTTTTAAAGAATTAATTAATCATTTTTATTTTTTGTAATTATTATATTTATAATATTGTTTTAAAATCTTTGACATGGGCGATCCGGTCCCCAGTCTATTAATAAAATAGAGCAACAGCCAAGAACGATTTTAAACAGAATCATTTAATTTGACATTTTTGTACAATCCTATTTATTTTAACACACAAAAAATTTAATTAAATTTGAGATTTAAATAATCCAGTTCTGAATAAATATTCCAACAAATTTTGACGATGAATTCTAAGAGAAAATCTTACACCGTAGACGATAAACTTAATATTTTACGGCGATTTGAAGAACAATTTGGGGACTGTATCAGTGATGCAGCCAGGGTCAAAGGGATAGATCGTAAACGGATCCGAAAATGGCGAGAGGAAAAAAATCAACTCACAAACAGCAGTTACAAATGAAGAAAGCACCAATTTGGAGGTTGCGAAGCGGTATTTCAACAACAGGAGAAGATGTAGTTTATTTGGTTCTAAAAAATCACGAAATATACAGTCAATGACAAGCACGTTCACGCCGAATCACTTCTCAGGCACAGCAAGACAACCTAGGCATGTTTTTTATGCAAAGTGCGATCAAATGTCGTATCTTCGGGATCGAAAGTTTAGCTATGGGATTTGATGCTCATGATATATTTAATATGGACTATTAAGAACACCAACATGGGTTTTCGAACTTTTATTTTCAATACAATTAGAATTGTCTTTTGGACAACTCTCAGCAAATCTTTCGTAATTCGACATTGTTCTAAATTGATCAATTTTAGTTAATGTTTTTTTTAATAAACAACCATTCGAACAAATTTTTCATTATTTTCAGATTTTATTTTTAAAGTTCTAATTTTGTAATTTTAGTAATAATTCTATCTACATATTAATTTTATTTAAAAAATGATTTTATGTAAAGAGAGAACATTTATTTAATTTAAAACTTAGTTAAAAGTTATTTACTTTATTTAAATTTTTAATATTAAAATTTGAAACGATTTGATATTTTTAAAGTTCAAAGTTCACCATTGATTTATTTAAAATTGTGTTTATTAAAACAATGACAGTTTTGTTTATAGAAGCTGAAATCAAACAAATAATCTTGACTGATTAAAGATCTTGATCCAATTGATGAATTTGTGCAGTTTTAGATTCACAGCTTGCTAGAGCAATTAAAAAAGATGTGTAACATAGATTGCAAGATGATTTCACATTCCAAAGTGTAGTCAAAGGGGCTTAAAATATATCACCTCAGCAACATGACCAATAAGTGGTTGGAGCGATTCACAACAAATTTCGATGTATCAGATTCCATCGGCTGTTTACTCACAAAATAGATGTAAGTGTAAATGTTTCAAATGCGGAAAAGTCAGAAATATTGAATCAAATTGTTAAGTTTAAGGAAATGACAATGGGGAAGAGGATCTAAGTCCAACTGCCCCCATATAATAGGGTTTCATAAAATTTCGTCGTATTCAATTTTTTTCTAATTAATTTTGTAGCAATTCAATTTGTCACAATACATTCAATTGATATTTTATGCATATGCTCACTAAAATAAATTCAATAAACATTCTTCCTTGTTCCTTGAAAAATACATAATAAATATTTAACAAATACATAATAAATTTCCATTATTTAGATTTATTAAAACTATATTCAAATTTTTTTGAAAGACCGATAACTGAAACTTTATATCAATTTTGAAAAAAAAACAATCAATATTTTTAGTTCAAAAATACCAAAAATCATTTGTTTTTCAATTTTACAACTCAAATAGTCTCAATTTCAAAATGAAATAAACAAATTCTTATTTCAAATTTTTTTATCAAGCTTTGAAATTTTTTAATAAAAAAAGCATTTTTATTAATAATATAAAAGATTCAATTATAGAATAATATTGCATGAATTATTTTCTTAAATACTGATCTTTGTATGTATTAGGTTGTTCGATATGAAACGGGTCAAACTTCACACCTTACATTTCAATCGCGTATAACTTAACTTTGAACTATCGTATGAAAATAAATAAG
>MQRK01251584.1:2378-13796 GCA_001938485.1 Girardia tigrina | reverse complement strand
TTTTTTTAACATAAATAGGTTTTTTGTAGATTCAGTCCCTATCATAGGAATGGCATGCAGGCTTAACTTCTAAGAAATTTTTAATGTGTATACATATTTTTGGGACACCCTGTATATATATTTTAGCTTTTCCATCACCCAGTTTTAAAATGGCTAGCTTGACCTCATTTTCTGCATTTTTTAAAATTAAGACTTGATACTCATTTCCGGAAATTCTTTTACTGTCAAAATGCAACACTCAATCATCATTTTTAAATGATTAATCATGTGCTTTTCCATTTTTTTACCTTCTGATATTGTAGCTCTATAAACCCCAGATTCAGATAAATTTTTGCAAACCTTTGCTGACATCTTAATACTTAGTTTTGACTTCCGAACTAAGTTAACAGCCGCATTGATGTTCTCATACTTTCTCTTTGCTTTTTCGTATGGTGGAATATAATCATGATCTTGTCGATCATCTTGTTAATTGTCTTCTTTAATGTCATCAATGACCTCTACTGCATCTGTTTCAGCTATGATATGTTTCTTCCTGCCAGCCTTAGAAGGATAAACTTTAACAGTTTTTGATGTGCAATAACTAGCTTTACCATCAGTTTTCACTTGTAAGAAATAAAATTCTTTATCTTCATTGCTAAGCCAGTTACCATTCACTTTGGTTATGTAAAATAAATAATCCCACTTTTCTTCAAAACTTTGTTTATCTTTTTGAACAGAATGATATTTCTTAATAAGAATTTCTAATTTTTTGTTATAGGCCTTTCATTAATTTTTTGGTAAACTGAGTTTTAGTCATAAATCAGATAATTCAGCGCCAATCATTTTACATCTTGAATAAACTGACTTCTCTAAATTTGATAAGTAATTAAACCGATCAATAAAAGAATATGCTTTTGGCATTTTATTCATATTATGAAGTGACTGCAAAACTTTGAGTATGTGAGTTCTTGTTGATTTTGATTTCTCAAAGTGGACTAGATTTTTTTGTACAGACTTTGATATTTTCAGGTTTTTCAGCTATCTCGGAGCTTAATCTAGACATTCTAAAATATAAAGTAAATTGAAATACTTTTAAGTCACATGCAAAATTCAAATGAAATCCAGTTGACATAAAAAATCGCCTTAATTTAAACACGTTTATATTGACAGCTAACGACAACAATTCAACCTTTCGCTCGTAGAAATAACTAACATTTGATGGATTGAAATAATGTATACTTAAAATTATTAATTTTTATGTTTATTTGTATCATGCCGCACTTTAAAAAATGTTAAAAAGTAAAACATTTTACTTTTTAACTTCATTATAAAAATTAATACCAAAAACAAATACATATTTACGGGGGACATTTTTTCAATAAAATGCATCAAGGTATGCATTTTTATAAATAAATATAACAATTTCAGCTTTTAAAAATATACCCATTAATTTTAAGGAGAAAAAGTTAAAAAGTCAACCCCTTAATGTCGAGTTAATGATTGATTTTGTTTTTCTTGATATTTCTTTGTAATTCTGTTATTGGAGTTGAGAATAAACTTCCTTTAGTAGAATATTTTCACAAAAAATATTATTCGATTCATTTTTACAGAATTTAAGTTATGAATTTGTTTTTAAGAAAACAATCTTACGCCTCTAAACGCCATTTTGAAATTTATTTCAGTTACTATTTGTGGCGGATTACCCACCATCTTCAGACTAAATTAACATTAATTATGTAGCTTATATAACGAATTAATCAATATGCAACCAATTATGTCATCAGATTCGGAGAAATTGAATGTGAAGCTTCAATATTAATTTTTGTATCAATTTATCTTATCATTAGGTTGACCAAAAAGTTCTAATACACCATAGAAAAAAATATATTTTGTTGCTAAATATTATTTACACAATAAGATCTGTTCAATAAAGTACATGCCATCATTTTCCACAACCATTTTCTATACATATGCTACTTTATGGATCGGTATACGTACCATTCTGGCTTCTTTGAATCAAAGAACAGGTGGCATGCTTCATTGACTTCGTCGATTCACTGGAATTTCATGTAAGAGAGAATTTCACGAAAGAGACAATAATCAGATGTGGCGTATTCTGGACTATTGAATGCGGCAGAACCTCGACTCCATCCATTTCTTGGAATTTTTCCTTGATCTTCCTGGTTGTATGAAGTTTAGTTTGTCTTGCTGCATCCAGAATGGCTTTCGATTGATAAGAGCCGGATGCTGAAACTTCGACTTGTTTTAAACACATTCCAGCTTACGGCAATACAGTTCGGAGGTGATTGCGCGATCATTCGGAAACAATTCGGAAAGTAAAATTCCTTCAAAATTCCACTAGATGCAAATTATGATCTTTTTGGCGAATCGATTTTGCAGTAGTAGACGGGATTGATTGACCCTTCTGAATCAAATTCCTGTCCCGATTGTGGTTGAAAAGATATATCCACTTTTCACCTGATTTGATAATCATTTTCCATAAGCGATCGTCTGAAGGATTATTGAGTAATTCACGGCACATTTCATATCTGTTGGCATTTTATGTTGAAGATAACTCATGTGGATCTAGTCTTGGCTTCTGCACAAAATCAAAATTGTGCAAGTAATTTAATATTGCTTGATGGGACTTTACACACATTTCTTTTGCCAGTTCATGACTGCTACTCAAAGGTTCGGCATGCGAAGAGGCTCGCAAATCTCTGACGTCAATTGTTGCAGGTCGGCCGAAATTGGATTGATCTTTTAGGCTCATGTCACCAGATGTAAATTTCATGTACAACCTTGCAATTGTAGCATGAAAGTCAGCATCACATATCTCTTTCACAGCATCTATAGTTGATAAGTTGCTCTTCCAGCATTATCGGATCAAAACTCGAAACTCCATTTTGTCAATTTCCATCTTGTATTTTGTTTTATACCGACAAATAATAAATGTACAAAATATTAAATATATAAACAAATCTTTAAAAATATTATTTATTAGTAATTAGCATTTGATCGCAGAGCTGATGCATCATTGTGGTCGCTGCACCTCGCCGCAGTGATTCCTCTTCTCGACCCCAAATGATTATTATCATCAATTACCGTTCTCCTAATCAACAGTGGCAATTGGTCAGCAAACACGGGCAAGATAAATTCAATCCGATTGATATCACTCTCACTCCAGCCATATACGCGCAACTTGCAGCACTCCGCGTTCCAGCACCCCATTGCTGCACCTTTCCCCCGAGTCAATATTGACCGAAAGATCGAAATATTGTTGAACTATTGCAAACATTCAAACGGCATCACCATCCATTCAAATCGTAGTCCCTTCTTCGTTGTCTCATGGTTCAACAGCAGTCAAAATTTCGTAACAACATCCACCGTACAATCGTCCTCATACCAATTCACGATATTTATCATAAGTTTATAACCGTCAATCAATGAAATTAAGTTATCATTTGATCCATTTTAATATTCTTTCGTGAGGTTTAATCATTACCCTAACGTGATCGATCGATGTACGAATTATCTTCTGAGTGCCGGTCATATGTAAGGCACAATCGGTATCGTTGAAGGAAATAATGTTCATGTTTTCAATGATATCGTATGGGAAAACGAAATCGCAATCGAAATTCGCAATAAGATTCATATTTTTGTTCTTTATCGAATCTAGATAGAAAAAACCTCAAAAGTCAACACTCTAATATAACTTATATTTTCTTTCAATTTCTTTTTTACACACACACCGCCACTTCGCGCATTCAAAAAACAATTTCTTTCTCATCAAAAATTACAATTATTATTTTTTTACATATTATTATTAAACCCATTAAATTAATTAATATCATTTCTTTTTTCCTCAAAAAACATAAAATATTTACATATAATAAATTTTTCACAAACAATTTTTTTCCAATACACAATTTCATTTACAAAAATAATATTAATAATTACAAATCGATTGAGAAACCTCAAAAAATCACTATTGAAATATTTACAAGTCATATATTAAATTAAACGGATAGAGAATCGGCAGAAAGAAAATTAAATCCCAGAATGGCTTGATTCTCGAACATTCTCCCCCTCTGATCACTTGTGATGAGACATAATTCCCAGTTTTCAATCAAACCACCCAGACTCAATCAAGCTGCACAACATTATCATTTTTTTATTCATGAACTTCCAAAGGACATACTCGCAGGGCCTTTTTTAAGAAATATTCACTGAGGGGGGGCACAAGTAGTCTGGAATGATCATGTGCCAAAAATAGTTTACTTTAGTAATCCAGACCAACAAAATCAATGGTTGGACCCCGGACAAATGGCAAAACCGGTAGCGAAACGAGATCGTTTCTCAAAGAAGGCACTTTTGTGTGTTTGGTGGAATTTCGAATGCGCGATTCACTTCGAGCTCGTTCCAAATGGTCGTACCATCGACGCTGACCTTTACTGCGCCCAACTTGATCGAATGTATACGGCACTTGGCGAGAAATACCCCGCTTTGATCAATTGAAAGCGAGTTCTTCTACAACAGGACAATGCAAAAAAACCACACACCGCCAAACAAACAAAGGAAAAAATCAAAAATCTCGACCCTTTGAACTTCTTCCACACCCAGCGTATAGTCCGGATCTTGCGCCATCCGACTATCACCTTTTCCGCTCTATGGCACACTTTCTTCGTGGTCGCAGCTTAAATAATCTGGTCGAGGTGGAAAACGGGTGTCACCAGTTCTTCGCTTCTAAGAACAAGGATTGGTACCGCAGCGGGATCGAACAACTTGCCCATAGATGGGTTCAAGCTATTGATTCAAATGGCCTTTAATTTGAAACTTAACTGTTTTTATTTGTTGTAAAATTATGTTTAAATTTTTAATAAAAAATACGAAGACTTTTGGTTCACCCTAATATATATTGTAATGAGGCAAATTGAACAAAAATTGTTTTTTTTGGTAATTCTTCCTGAAAACTATTAAAATTAATGGTTTAATATAGATAATAAAAATAATAAAATTTCCTTAAAATATAAAGATATATTTAATTACTAACTAAAAACAAAAGACAGAAATAAACAAGGTTTTGATTGCAAAAATAGATATGTAATTTTTAAATATTAATTTGGATTATTGATTATTTCTGAATTGCCCCCCATTCACAGTCTATAACTTTTGTCTTGACTGGGGGGGGGCATTTTTGCTCACTGGAGGGCGGGGGCAATTGCAACCCCAGTCAATATGTTAAAAAAGGCCCTGCATACTCGTCTCACAGAGCGGAATACCTCCTTCCTATTCGCCCTCACAAGCATCACTACCGACCTTACACTCAGTCCCGGGAACAACTTGACTACTCGTCCAAGAACCCATCTCTCTCGCTCAGTTCCGTCCTCCCTCTGCCTAACTATTTCTCCCACTGCAATCTCCGGTCCTTCTTACATTCAATTGTTTTTCTTCCTCATACTTGGTATGATTTACTTTCGCCTTGGAAAATGGAGAGACGGAGATAAGTAGAGACAACACCGATGAAAACATACTGCTCACACCGATGCTGAGTAAAAGTGTGTCTAAGACATTTAGAAGACTTGTCGAAAAATCTTGGACACACAAGTGGCTGAAACAAAGCAGTGCTGGAAGACTTGCGAGAAGTCTAATCCTCACAGTTATTTTTCACGGTGCGGTGTATGGAGTAGCATAAGGCCATGACATATACAGTGCCCGTCAACTATCGACCAGGTATTAGGATTAACAGGGGTACTGTAGAAGATGTCCACATAATAAGGAGACTTTGGTGCATGTCTTCACCGAGTGTCCTTATAATAACGAATTTAAAAAGTCCCACCACAATGCAATATCATATTTTCTGGTGGAACAGATAACACAACATCTAGACTGTGACATTCATGTGGATGATGTATGTGCATATGTTCCATCGCAGTCCCGCGTAGATCTACAAATTATATCTAATAGATGTAAAGTGCCCATATGACACCAAAAGGAATATGGAGAACAGTAACACGAAAAACCTGGACTATTGAAAGGCCTTGGAAGAAGCATATCATTGAGCCATGTCAAATACAACGGTTCTGCCCTACACCCTCCAGGTAGGGTGTATCGGAACATGGCCAAAGGACAGTACCAGTAATCTGACCAGTCTGACGATCCCACCGAAGACTATTAGGCGAATTGCGATAGCGTGTTCGGTATCCAATGTCACGTACTCTTCGGCACAATGGGTATTTCACAGATATGGGAAATGCCGAGGGATCCGAAGACTTAACCGGATCGAAATAAGGGAAGAATAAACACAAATGGACTCCATACTGAACATGGAAGAACCCGAAAGTATGGAAAAAATTGAAATGGGAAACAATATAGAAGAATTTGATCCGGCAGTTGAAACTGTTTATTTGAAACTGTTTCTCGGAATTATTTTTAAATCCTCTGAAAACTATTAATTATTTTGTACTTTGGCTGGTTTGCATATTTCTTCTTCAAAAAAGCATAACAGCCGTGAACAAGCATAAATTAAAGAACTTCTATAATTTCAAATTACAGTGATGTTTATATTATATTTTGTAATATTATTCTATGCTTATGATTTTCGCATTGATCTGATTACTCGGTCTTAATAATTGGTGTCACCCAGACACGGTCTTCTAACGACCTGTACATCGATAAGAACTGTTTGGAACTAAAAGTTTAGAAGCAGTACCAAACGGGCCCTCACAGTTTTCTTTTAAACATAAAATATTACCTTTTTAAAGACTATTTCCTTCTGGTTGCATTTTTTATCTTACATTTTTTTATCATAACATAAAATATTATATAGCGAAATCAAAAAGAACGAGAAGTTGCTTTTGTTTCATCATGTCTAAGATCTTGAGTTGCTCCTCACTCAGGTTCGATAACATGACAAATCATTACTCATTTGCTTTCCTCCATGAATAATGATTGTATACAATACCATTAATAAATTTGGTTAATGAATTACATTTTTATCCATTAATTCCTGAAGACCATGTCTGAAAGATATCATAATAGCATATCATGTTGTACTGACATAAAGACTGAAGATTTAAAACAACGATTAATGTCTGAGATTGAGATTTCTATAGTATGGTGTTATTATTATTCGTTTCAAGGGAACGGGTACCATACGCCCCCCCCCCACATTTTTGAAAAAAAATTTAAATTCGATGAGATGCTAAAATCGTACGCTGATTTAGTTGAGCATCTCAACAATGAGGATAAGTACTCATCTTCTGCTGAAGAATCATCAGAAGATGAGTTTTAAGGTATAAGGTATATAAGGAGGCGGAAATGATCACCCAATTTAGTGGTGCCGGGGAATGCCGCACGAAAAGAATCCCGATAAAAAACATGGTAAGGCTCTCCAGCCATACGAATTCATATACGACACTACGGGTACTTTTATTCATGGACAAAAACACAGATCAGCAATTGTCACTCGAATGTAAAGATACTGTCTTTTGGGTAATTAAAATTGATTTTTTTATATTTTTATTTATTTATATTATTTGTTAAAAGAGCTCATTGAAACATCCACTTCAGTTAGCTCTTTCACAGTTAATTTAATACATATTTCAGTTTCTTTTTCCAGGAACGATATCCTACTTTTTTCTTGAGGGGTTGTCCATAAATGACGTCACGCGATTTTTGCAGATTTCCAACCCCCTCCCCCTCGTCGCATTTCGTCACAAAAAGCCTGACCCCATGCCCCCCTTTGTCACACTTCGTCACAATATTCTGACCCCTCCGCCTCCTACGTGAGATCGTTTATGGACGGCCCCTCATGAATTAAAATCCCTGAACTGAGTTTTATATTTTCCTGTTAAACAGATTAGATACAATTATTTGTTGTTCGTCCTTCATGTGATTAAAAAGATCTGACTCAAAAAATGAAACAAAATGTGAACTATATTTATAAAATTAATTAATTGTAGATTATTGAAACTGAGTGCTTTGCAGAATTAAACATCATGTATAAGGAAGGCAATGTGTTGGTTGACGATCTCAATTCCGATATAATACCTGCACCGCCTTTAAAAGGCTGTTGCTCATGTATTTCGGGCAAAGATCGATCATTTTATAGCATGTAACTATTGTCCTCTGACCCACAGAGACATTTGATTAATATAACTGTGATCAAATTGTAAAGATTATCATCTGATGTTTAGATAAATATTTTTTGATATATTTTGTAAATATGTACATAATTAAATTCTAATACGAAATGAAATATAAGAAAACAAAAATATTTATTTAATTATTCATCAATCCAATTTTTAAAATTAACTGTATTTTGTACAATTCTTAGCCTTGACTTCTCCATTTATACGCCAAATATTTCATGGGAATCCGACAAACACAGAGAACACATTTCCCGCAGTAGTAGCCATACTTTGAGCTTGCCAACTGACTACTTGTCAGCTTCTTGAACACTCTATATTCTAAAGAAAGATGTAAAAGTAAATTAAAAATAGGATCTTTTAAAAATACAATTATATTTCGGGTGGTACAATGGAAAAAAGAGTTCCTCATAGTGTCACAGAAAATTGAGAATTCCCAGAAAGTAGATATTTATTATGTTGTTGTATAAATGGGGAAAAGAAATTTGAATAGTTTAAGTAATTTAAATTGTTTTCTAACATAATATTAAACTATACATTACAAATAAATATTACAAATAAACATCCTTCTTATTCGTCTTCGTGGATACTAAATGTCCTCTATTCTTTTCATTCTTTCTCGACTGAAGAAGATTGTATAAAATTTTGAACTGACAATTGTATTAATAAATCATGGAAAAGGTTTTGTACTGATGGATTTTGTAAGTTATCTAAAAGATGGGAAGATGAAACTAATTTTGGTGGTGAGTATTATTAATCAAATAAATTGCTTGAAAAATTTTAGATTTTGATTTTTAACTTGTTTTAAATTTTCCGCTATTTCCATACAATAATTTCATATTATTACCGCATACACAATCACGCATTTATTTACATATATTCCAAAAGACTAAATACAGAATATTTCGGAATATATATTAGTATTATATTTATTTATATATAATATTGAGTCTTGTGAATTGAGCTAATTTGATATTTTGGAAAAATAATTTTGTTCAAGCTTTTTTTAAAAATTGATTATTGAACATGTTTCGGAACTTCATTTTCCATAAGCAATTATTATTAATTGTTTATTAATTTTTATAGAATGATTTATTTATTGTTAATTATTGCTATTATTGGATAATTATAGCAAAATGTTTGTTTAATTTAATTAGTTTTTAAGATTTGAATTGGCCAGCCATTTGGAATGTTTATTTATGGATTTTAGTGTCTTAAGACACTATAATTAAAATTATTAATAATTATTTTAAGTGTCCATTTAAAATCTTTAATTAAATTTTAAAACATTTTACAATTATTATCCAAAAATATCTTGAATAATAATTGTTAGTGTGAGTAATATTTTAAATTATTTGGTGGTATTGTGCATGTTGTATGTTGATTCGGATTGTGTCTCTCCTACACAGATGGATGATTGGTATTTTCTTTGATTAAATAATAATAAATAAATGATAATAAATAAAACGTTAAAATCTTTATTAATTAAAAAACGTTTCCCAAATAAAAGAAAATAACATTAAACTAATTCTAAAATAATAAAAAATCATTTTGTTAATTTAGTAAAAATATGACTACAAAATTATGTTGGTTTTAATTTAAATTAAATTACATGAAATAGTGGTATGTAAATTTTCAAAAATAAATAGAATAAGAAATTTCAATTTTAAAATAACTTATCAGTGTTTATAATTTCATATTTTTATATAACAATCTGGTCAAAAAGAAAACGAAGAAAAGTTCCTCAACAAACAATTGTTATTAAAAAATTGTTTGAATAATTGTTAATTGTGTTATAAATAAAATTTTGGTGTTAATGAGTCTTATTAAGAACATTAATTGAGTTTCTTTTACATTTATTGTTATCACAATTTGAATTGTCACTACAACAATTCTCCGTAAAACTTGCGTAGCTCGTCATCGTTCTTGATTGATAATCTTTAATAATATTCTTTAACATCTTATTATTCAAACAAATTTAAAATACAATTTAATTCATACAAAAATAATTTATAATTGTAATTATAATTTAATTATTACAAAAATTATTTATAATTGAAATTTAAAATAATTTTTATTTATTTTAAGAATTTATTAAAATATTATTTATGAAATATTAGTTTAATTTTATAGTGATTATTTAACTTTTAATAATTGATTAAACAACTCTACGTTTTAAAATATTTAAGATATCAATCTTCCATCTTGGTGGGAGAAACACAATCCTAAAACAACATACAAAATAACACACAATAAACAACATTAAAAAATATTCCTCATAAGTCTTAATCTCGATCAAGAACGAGAATGGTAATAAAGATCAGTAATGGTAATAGTGAATTTTAAGAAAATGTACATATATTTAAATTTTCGTGTTAAATTGTATTAATTAAAAAAAATTAAAAATTAAAAAAATCAAAAATTTAAATAAATTTTCGAAATTTGTATTGTATTTAATGTTTTAATTTAAAACTATTTTAATTATAAACATAAACTATTTTCAAATATTTATTTATTAATTGTGTATTTAAATGTTACATATATTGCTTTAAATATTGTATTTTCTATTGAATAAACGTTTTATTAAACTTCGTTATAATTTAATATTTATTATAATACTTAGTTTTTTTTCATATTGTATTTACTTTTTAAAGTTTAATAAATTATTTTAAACTATTTTTCAGTTGTTATATTTACTTCGTTTTCAAATCTATTTAATTACTAATTTTATTTTTTTAAAATTAATTCTTTTTGTTTTAAATCTATTTAATTAGAAGTTTTATTTTATCTAAAACAATTATTTTTAAATATTATTAATAAACTTGGAACTTTCACGTATTTTATAATGAATTTTTATTTTTACTATTATAATTTAATTTTAATTTAAAATGTTTTTTTATATTTAATTCAAAACTTTAAAAGAGACTTTCAAAATTCTCACAATAAATCAGGAAAGATTTTAATTTTGGTAATGGTAGACAAAATGTATGTTTGTGAGATGATATGATTTTATATAGATGGTATGATTTAAGGTTGTTCTTAAACAATTTCCATAGTGTTTATGACATTTTAAACCCTAATTTACGACAATTAAAATAAAATGGCAACAATACTGTAGTGCACACTCTACTTCAATCACCAAAGTGCCCCATATCAAATGCACATTTTTATGAGTGTATAGAGCTTTTATTGTATGCGTTTGTGTGTCATGATGAGTTGTGATTGTTGGTTTAGTTTATGTAGGTGTGTGCTGTTTAGTGTTTTTTATTTCTCATGTATTTATTTTTTT
>MQRK01251577.1:13579-24380 GCA_001938485.1 Girardia tigrina | reverse complement strand
TTAAATTTCTGAAAATCTTATTTTAACATATCTATAACAATATTTTACGGAATGTAATTGTTTAATTATTAATTTGATTAGATTGTAAATTCAAAATTTTTATGAACTCAACAATGCTCTCAACAACATGCATATGACAATGATTACTGCAAAGTCATTGAAACATATAGGGGGTTCCAAAAAATTCCATTTTATATATTTGTATTCCAAAAGGTTAAAAATCAAAGAGGTTAAAAAATCTGAACCTTAGAAGGGATCACGTCGAGACCGAGACATTTATCAGATCGGTGGTTCCTCCAAGTCGCACAATTGAAGAATACACAAAAAGGAAAATATGAGTGCCCGAACTGTTCAAAAAAGTATACTTGCGCAGGATGGCTAAAGATCCACATCCAGAAAAACCACAGAGAGAACAAAGAAGATCCACAAAAATATAACAGAGTGAACTTGGGAACAGAGAATGAAAAAGAACTTACCAACAACCATTCAATTCTCAGTAGTCAGAGGCAACTGTGAGTATGCCGGAGAGCCCAACTGAACACACTACTGAAGACACTCATCGAGATTACCGATTATAATTGATGATGATGGAATATGAAATTTCAAAACATGTTCAATAATCAATTTCTTTTAAAAGCTTTAACAATTTTTTTAAAAGATATATATATATATATATATATATATATATATATATTTATATATAATTTATGCGTAATAATAAAAATTTAGTTTAAAATAAATTATTTTAACGAGAAATTTCATCATTCAGAATGAAGAACATAAATTTATTTAAATTATCGCAAACTTTAGAATTACAGACCCTTTTGGGACCGGTAATGCTGACAAGATCATGAATTGAATGGATCACACCGTGAATCATGTCTCGATGTACACATATTAATTCGTTTTCAATTAATGTATCCAAATCGAAATTTATGGTTTAAATTGTTTTGCAATCATTGTCTTTAGAGTATCTTTAAAAGAAAAAAATCATCAATGTCATGGCTGTGGAACATAGCGTAAATACAAAAAGACTATGCTTCCCAATATTGTTCATGAATACTTGTCATGATGCATTCCCGCAATAAATAGAGGTAAACAAGACCAGAGACCGTTTATTTTCAGAAAAAGAAGAAAGATCCTATTATCCATATAAAAGAAGGTACACATCGCCCATTAAGTCCTGGTAAATTAACGTTATTTTATGTGGATCCAACTTGAACATTGCTTCATCAATCCAAAAAATTTTACTATAAAATTCAAGGTATTGTATAGCGTTTTATGAACCATTTATCAAATTCAGTTTTCTGTCAGTGTCATCCTAATTCAATACACGGGTTCATAATAGAATTAGAGGTGGGCACGTTTCGCGTTTAAACGACCGTTTAAACGTTTTTGATTTTTAAGACGTTTAAACGTTAGCAATTTATAAACGAGCGTATAGTTCTTAAGTTCGTATTTCAAACTCCCGATATGGGTTATACTTTTTTGAAACTTTTATCACGCTACGTAAGGCCTATTCATTTGTAAAGAACACATCGTCCGAATCTATTGAGCTTTTTCCAGGGACTATAAATACAAAATATTAAAAGTAGCATTAATATCATATTTGAGAATTGCATCAAAATTTCCAGTAAATTTTTTTGTAAGACGTAAAATTATTTAAATTATATATGTTGGTTTTCTAAATTTTTTTCGAGTAAAAAAGTTTTAAAAACGAAATGTATTGTATTGAAGAAAAGGTATTGGTTTTTGATGAAGCTTATAATTAAAATTTTAAACGTTTAATTTGCTAAACGAAGACCGTTTAAACGTTTAGAAAATTTTWAAACGTGCCCACGTCTAAATAGAATGCACTTTTTTAAAGTAATGGCGCTTCAGAAGGCTAGAAATACTTCATTCGGATATTTCTGTTTCATGAGCTATTTTTCAAATAGGGAGATTGTTACAAATTTGTTAATATAATCTCTTCATTATCTATCTAAAACCCTTGTCTATCTAAAAACCCTTGGGGAACTCCATGAATAGTTCCATCAACTTCTAATAAATATTTGATAAAGTAAATTTTCAATAATTATGGTAGGACAAGTTTCGATTTACTTTGATCATCATAAGCAATTAATATACCCTTAAATTAAGTTATTGAATTAATTAAAAAAACTAATCTTATTTTAATTTTATTAAACGATAGAAATAAAAAAAATCAAGACGTTAACCAAAAATGTTTATATATTAAAATGTCTTTAATTATCCCATTTCAGACATTTATTATTGGAATATAGTATATTATCAACCGTTACTGCCCATAAAACTTCTCATAATGAAAATCGATATTTTTATGAAGAATAGAAAACTAATCATTTGAAATTGGTAAGGTTCTATTCTTGAAATATTTGAAAAGATCCATAACCTTACTTGTCAACTCGACTGTGAATATTCATTAAGTCACACTTGGAGATAACGATTTGTCTTTCTAATGTATGAGTTATGAAATGCGTAACAATTCAATCTGAATACAAGATAAAGTTTTGTGGTGCAGCCGGTTCTCCATTTCAATGTAAGAAACTTTTTCACTATAGATGTGACTGACATTATCTTAACAATTCATTTTGATATCCCCGATTTATCATGGTGACCATTGTCGAGAAAAGAAAGTTTGGTATTTACTTCCAATTCTGTAATAAATTTAATATTCGGATGAAGACGATTCATGAATTTTAAAAATAGTTCTGTGAATTGATCTGTTAAAACTAAGAATATATCATACATTTATCTCCTGTTTAACACAAGTTTTTCTTCGTGGTATTTCATACAAATTGATGCCAACGTTTAAGCTTATGATGAACTGTCGTCAAAAGCGTTTTGATTTGTACAATTTAATTATATCATTTTTTTGAAAAAAAATCATTTATTATGCGAATTCTGAAGTTTGTTTAGTTAATGAGGTATACTTAATATGTAATGAGTCCAAAAATCGTTCACTGAATATAGATATCAATTTTATTTAAACTCGAATAATGTTCATAAATTTTAGAAAGAAATAAAAAAGTATTCAAATTATCAAAATCAATTGAAAACAATAGAAACTTCAAAAACTTAAATCAAAGAGAATGAAATAAAATCATTAACCCTATTTTACATTAATTTATTTTAAGGTTTTCCTCCACTTTGAACGGCTTGCAAAAAGTAACAGGTGAAACACAAAAAGTTTAGGTGTTTTATGCATACATCCATTTATTTTTTTAATTATATATAAAAAACTATTTCTTAGGTTTATCTTTTTAATATTAAAAAAATGTTTGGCGCTTCTTGAAGTGAATCTCTTTAGAAGACGATTACTTTTTGAATAAAAATAAATAATATTTTAATAAATCCTTTTTTAATATTGTTAAAAATGATTGAAACATATTACCGCCCAAGTGCTTCTTGTAACGTGAGCTGTCAATATGTGATTCTAAGACACTAATGTAAATGTATATATTGTATAATAAAAATAGTAATAAATATACCATAGAATTAATTTATTTGATATTATTGCAAAAGAAAATATATAAAAATAATGATTATAATTAAATAAATTTATTAGATTAAATATTAACTCAAAGTCACAGGCTGACAGGAAAAGGGTTCAAAAATCAATTGTATTACGGATAAAAAGAATTGGATACAAAATTTGCTTAAATATAAATACAAATATTTTAATAAATAGTAAATCATGTTTGAATACACTGATCATGAAAGTAATGTTAACATAAAATACTTAACTCAAACTTTATGTTCACAAATAGCTTGTTATACAAAAATTGATTCTGTGTTTACAAAAAGAGGAATATGTTTATTCTATGGACTTAGAGATGACTATAAACCCATTTGAATATGTGAGGAATATTTTAAATTTGGTATGTTGAAATTGGTTTGTTGAATTTTGTATGTTGAGTTTAGTATTTGGAAATGTGTTTCTCCCACCCAGATGGAAAATTGATATTTTAGATGTTCACGATAAATAATTATTCGAGTACAATTGGCATTTTAAATTACAACATAAGATATTTAAAAACTTTAAAAATATTAAATTGTTTCAAATTTTCATGTTAAAATTTAAATAAAGTGAATAGTTTTAACTAAGTTTTCAATTAAATAAATGTTCTTTCTTTCTTTAAATAATTTTTAAATAAAATTAATATGCAAATAAAATTATTACTAAAATTAAAAAATTTGAACTTTAAAAATAAAATCTGAAAATAATGAAAAATTTGTTCGAATAATTGTTTATTAAAAAACATTAACTAAAAGTTATCAATTTAGAACGATGTCGACTTACGAAAGTTTTGCTGAGAGTTGTCCAAAAGACAATTCTAATTGTATTGAAAATAAAAGTTCGAAAACCCATGTTGGTGTTCTTAATAGAATGTATAAATATCGACACAGTTGAATTTAAAAATCATATTGAAAAAACATATTGTTTTTTTTTCAATTACATAAAGTTTCAAAGTTACGAATTTTACTTTAATATATCAAAATTATTATTAATCAACTTTTTGAGTCATGTCAAACAACTTGAACACATTTAAAATCTTTCATATTTTTTGTTAATTTTTTTGTCGTTTTTCTCTTTATTTTCATTTTAATGACTTTCTTTTTTCAAAAAATATTTTCTTTCAGCTAAATATACATTCGTTTTAGTAAGATCACCATTTTTTTCAAGTTTTTATTTTCAATTTCCACTTTCTATGTATCACTTTTCTATTCTGTGATTGTTTGAATGTGTAAAGGTATGGATACTGTATGTTGATTTAAGTATGTTGAATTTAGAATGGTGATTCTCCCACCCAGATGGAAATTAGTATTTTTTTATTAAGTTTAAAGTGATTGACTATTCGAACATAATAAAATAATCATTTTATAAGTTCATATCTTTAATTTCACAATTAAAATTAAGTTTAATAATTTTTAGTAAAATTTAAATTAAGTACATTTTTAATAAATTGATGCCATTTTTATTATTTTGGGATTTATTAAAAAATGCTAAAAATAAATATTTTTAATTAATATTTTTTAGAGGTTAAATATTTTAAAAAATAATTTAGAAAAATTATTCGAATAATCATGATTAAAAACAGAAATAAGATAACCAATTAGAACGATGGCAAACGATGAAAGACCTTCTGAGAGTTGTAATGACTCTAAATGTAATTGCAATAAGGATTTAAACGAGACTTGTTTAAATGTTCGTAATATTCGTTCTGTTCTCCTTAAAAGAAATGAGAAAAAATCATTTTACCTTGATAAATTCAACAATGATTCTTTTATAATATTTTTTATAAACTGTTGGCTATAACTATATTCTGAAACTTTTTAAATCTTCTGCATATAGTGACAAATCTATATTTAATCCATCTCTTGTTTTCAAAACATGACTTCTTCCTCAATCTCACAGGGTATTTGTGAAAATATTGACAGCATCAAATAACTATATTTTTATTACTCAAGGGAACTTTACTCACGATAAACACAAAGGCGTTACAATCATTTATCTAACTAGCTTGTCAAGAGATACTAATTTTGTTGATTATCCTCCAGAATTAAGTTTTACAACTTCCAACTAAATTAACTTATCTCCCAGCAATATTTACGTTATTAAATTCAAGTTCTTTTTATCTTTAATAGGTCTTCAAAATACACCCATAAGAATCTGCTGAGAATTCAAAATGACAATGATTTGTCGATGTAATCTGATCCATTACCTTTATCAAAACTCAAAACGACGATATATTTATTTTTCTTTTTAAGATATTCCCTGTATTAATTGATTTGATAAATATTCTTTTTGCGTAAAATGAAAAAGTAAAGATTAGATATACAACTGAGTCAAAAAAGAAAACCAGTTTTTTATTTATTTCAGAAAACAATATTTTTCTTCAAATCTATTTAGTCACCTTCAAAGTAATCGAATCCTGATACAATATGCTTATACCAATATATTTTCTAGCCCTCGAAGCTACCAAAAGTCACCTTCTAGAAGGGCTTTCACAATTCTAGCCTCTTCTTGCAACGCATAACAATTAAATAATTGCTTTTTGTTGACTGTTTGGTCGGGTGTCAGGAATTCTGAATGGACATAACCACAATAATCTATGAAACCTATCAACATGACCTTAATTTTCAATCGCATATTACATGATTTTTAGGTCAGTCTTCACCTTTTTACGATATACACTGGATTGTTCGTCGCTTCAGAGTCGTAAACATAGATCCAAGTGTAATTTCCAGTAATAATCGTCAAGAAATTCTTCCAAGGATTTAATGCTACGCTCTTATTAATATGTTTTGGTACTAGTCGATATTTACAGGTTTCAGGTCAAAAATATCTTTAAAATGGTATTGACAGACCCTTTCAAAATATCAATTTGATCAGCAAGGTCTTTAACACACATTTAACAATTAGCAAGCACAATGTATTCGATTTTCTGGACGTGCATTCATTGTTAGAGTTTGATAGTCTTCCAAAACGATCTTTGTCATTAAAACATTCAAAACCTTCTGTTAATTGTTTATACCACTTGCAAACATTTCTTTTCGATAAAGCATGGTTCTCGAAGGATGTCTGCAAATCCTGAATGTTTTGGACTCATAATGATATTTTGAAAACAAATTTAATGCTAGTTTTTGTTCAATATAACTAGACATTGTAACAATCATTGAATCTAACTTTCACGTCGTCGAAAACCAAGCTTAAAGCAAAATGTAAATAATGTTTGGCATGAAATTCTGCAAGGATCTGTCACAATGCAATCAAAATTAAGAAAAAAATATTTTTAATATGTAAGGTTTATCCACCCAATTTCAATTGAAAATTGGTCCACTTTTTGGACACAGTAGTATGCATCAAAAGTTTAGAGTTAATAAAAAGATAATTAATCCCAAATTTTTAGATAATTTTTTTTATTTCAAAAACGTAAATATAGGATTCCCCACAAACTCCATCACCATTTTCTTCATCATGACAACAGTTACATGCAAACGTCTCACCTGAAATAAAGTCCTGCAGTTGATTGAAATCTTCGAACGTAAAATGACTGCATGACAGAGGAAACGTCATAGTTTCAACTTCTTTTTCTTCTATTTATCTACAAATAATATCAAAATAAAGTAAAGATCGTTAATTTAAAAGTATACATAAAACAATTTCGTTTCTTTAAATTTGAAAATTCAAATTTTTTCGTTCATTTAAACTACTGGAATTTTATTATTTCGTAATAATTCGAATATGTTTTTTTGCAACATTTTCAAAGAAAAAAAAATAAATCATTTTTACATAAATATATTTAATACATAATAAAAAATATATAATTCTCTTACCATAAATAACTACATAAATACGGGAGTAACATAACACATGTTGCCTTCAATTTTTAAATGAATAAATGAATGAAACAGTCTATGAATGAGTTAAGATAATTTGTACCAAGAAAGAACCAATCAGATTGGTCGAGTGACAGTACATGATAACACACAATGAATTAATCGTAATTGGTACATGCTTACTTTTCATTTTAATGATTTTGGAGAAGAAAATCCCGCTGCATGCCTTTATCCATTAAGACTTAACTAAGGTCGATATGACAAATAAAATCAAAGTTTTATCAATCAAATATGACGATAAAATTTATCTGCCTGTTTCAATAACTACAACTAGAAGTCTACCAAATTAAAAAAAATTGAATTTTGATTTCAAATTGTTATAGATTGTGTTCAAGATTCACTGAATACTATTCATAGTAATACGATTCACAAATGTGTAAATATACCGACTGTTCATTACTGATTTGATCGGGTTTTTTGTTTTCAAAAATTTCGATTGATATTCAAATTTTTTAATTACTGAATTTGAAATGAAAAATCATGATCCTATACAAGGCTCACAATCGTGTTTTAAAATAAATAGTTTTCAGGTGTTTGTTCCATTGAAAAAAAAAACGAAAAGTTTTAATAAACTATCATGTATATTTTTTTAATATTTATTGCTTTTTTATTTTAATTTAAAAAAAAATATTTTTTTGAAAAAAAATATGTTGTGAATTATTTTTTATAATTTTATTAAATTAATGATGAAATAATTTGTTTTATAGTTTTGTATAATTGAATTTTAAATTATTTTATATTTTTATGTATTACCAATAAATATTTTTTTAATTGTTGTAATTAAATATTGACTAACCATTCCTAGTTTTTGTTGAAACGTTTCGTTCTCTCAATAGACTTAACATCGGAAAATGTTCTATTTAGAAGAGAATATGTCGTGAATGAAATTTACGATTATTATAGTGATATTTTTTCTTTGGTAAAAAAAATTGAAAAAAAAATTATCTTTTCGGACTGGGAGGAATATTTTATGGATCTAGTGTGTTTATTTTTGTTCTGGAATTTGAATTGTGATCCTACCACCCAGTTGGAAAATTGGTGCTTTATTGGATTGGCGATAACTGGTCATTTAAGCTGAATTTACATTTTTACAATTAATGAAAACTTAATAAGGAATAATATAGAGTAATTTCTAACATAAGTAATATTTTTCAAAAATTAAAATAAACATGTTTAATGTTTTGATTAAAGACATTTATAGGGTTTGAATAATTTTTAAATTAGTTTAATTTTTTTATAATTTCATGAAATATTTTAAAAGAGAAGTTGAGTGTGATGCTTGGATATTAATTTTTGGATCCATGGATCCAAAAATTAATATCCAAGCTTCACAGTCAACTTCTCTGTTAAACATTTTCAAATAGAGCCTTTATTACATGATTGATTGCATAATCACCTTTCTCATAAATATTTTAAAGTTAAAATAATAATAAATGTCATTGAAAAATTAGGAAATTTATTCGAATAATCATTATGAAAAATTCTGAAACAACGCTAATTAGAATGATGACAAATGGTGAAGGAACTTCCGAGAATTGTGATGACTCGAAATGTGATATTAATAAATGTAGCGTAGTAAATGTAGCGTGCCCTTAATATGGAATTTTGAAAATTGATCAGATATTGTTAAAAAAAATGAAATTTTTGAGTAATATTCAGTTTTTTTCATATTCCACATATGAAATTTTGAAATGAAAAAGTTGAAATTTTTGAACTAATTTTCAGTTTTTATACTTAATTTACTGAATTAATAAATTATGTAACTCAAAATTAATATTTTGCATCTGACAAAATAAAAATTTGAATTTGTTGAAACATTTATTGACATATCAAATTAACGTTTATTAAAGGGAAAAGTGCTATTGGTGACTCTGCTCAAGTAAACAGATAAAAATGGACATTTTTAATTAAAACTCTTGTTCTCTTTGTTTCATTACCCTAATGTGGGACATCAGTTAAATCGATTAATATTTTTTTCGATATTTTATTAGTATTTTTCGTTTGTTATATTTATTTGAATAATGTTAATTTTTAAACTTATATTAAACAATTATTTTAAGTATAATTTTCAGTTTTTGAAAATATGTACATTAAGGTAATGGATTTTTACGTATCTCATATTGGCATTGCATCAAGAGATGATTTTAAACACATAATTAATTCATGTGTTCATCTGAGATGTCAACATGTGCAAAAAAAATTCAAATAAAACATTTATTTTAAGACAAATTTTGTAGAAGGGAAGTAGTATAATTACGAGTTTTGCACTCTGTTTGCTCCATTGAATTCTATCTAAAAATGAATCCGGTGTTCTGTAATGTATTTCAAAGTATCGTAATTCTTGTAATAAGAACAGTATATAAATAAAAAAATACACTATAGTAATATAAATGTAAAGATTACAAAAGTTGTTCAAGAATTTCTATTGATGGAAAGATTTGTTACCTTTGATGCTTGTTGGAGTGATCAAATCGAATTAAAAACTTCATTTTCTTCCTCATTCCACAATTTCTTCATTGAGTTAAGGCCTATTGGTATGTGAATAAAAATCAATTTTTCAAATTTCAATAATTACGAATTTTCATTATTGTAATAAATTCAGACACAAAAGAATAGAAAATATTTTTACATACTATAGTAAAATAAAACAGGGTAAAGTTTTACAGTGTTAAAATGGGCAGTTGTTTCTAAAAATCAGTGTCCAAAATGTGATATCTTTAATTTTATCTTTTAAAATATAATGTATTTCCATTTTTTCGATTAAAAATCATTCGATTGAAGAATATAAGAATAAAAATTTTATGAAAAGAGAAAGTGATACAAATATAAATTTTTAAGTTTCATTTTCCTCATCGTAGTATGGAAGAAGAAATTTTAAAATTTGGAAACAAAAACAAAAACTTGGTAAAGAAACAATTTAATTTTTAATTGTATTTAATTTTATTATTTAATTTTATATAATTATAGTATTTAATTTTATATTGCAATAATTTTCTAAAAAAGGTATATTAAGTATCATTTACATTCTATAATGTTTCTTGCTGTTGTGTAAATAATTAATATCAACTTTATCATTAACTTGATACCAACGCACAGATTTTCGGTTGTTGGTTTTCCAGGTCTGACATGTACAAACATTCGAATGGGCCATTGAATAAATAATTAACACAGAGTAATACATTATTTATTTTTATATTAATTTCATCTCAAAATAAAAGAGATATAAGAATCAAAACAGAAATAAGATTCATAAAATTAAAAAAATAATATTGGGTTGGCCAAAAAGTCATTGCATTTTTTTACTAAAATATTAATTATCAAAAAATGACATGGATGCACAAATATTTTTACACAATATACTGTCCATTATTTTCAATCA
>MQRK01251573.1:6652-23991 GCA_001938485.1 Girardia tigrina | reverse complement strand
AAAAAAAATTGGCTTAGGGTGCCGCGATGCGAAAAAGGTTGCCCGACACTGGATTAAAACAATGATTGCCACCGATTAACCAATTTTTGCAACAATACAAAAAGCTTAACGATATCAGTGTGTGTGGCTGAAAGAATGAATGAGAGTAGTGTTACGTAACGAAGATAATGAATCTCAATTGACCAAAGCTGAGACTGCAGCAAAGGAAGACGATATAAAAATCGACTGGGTATCTGAATTTAACTATCTTGGATCCCAGTTCTCTACGGAAGGTACATGTGAATTAGACGAAAAGGAAAGGATTAAGAAATGGCGCACAAGACTCAGAGAAATCACTCCGGTAATCAAGAGTAATCATGATCTTGTAAACAGATATGCTGTTATTGCACCATCGAATCTCTTTGATGATAAATACGATTTCCAACTTGGCGAAATAGAAGGCGAGGTGGAGAAAGAGGAATTCTTAGCCGAAAGAAGAAGACTGTAGTATTTTGTCCGAGCTTCTGGAAACAATAGAATCGACTGACCTTTTGAACTTTTGAGCTTCATACAGAGATATCACTTTGAAGACTCCATCCCTTATATTGTGATTTTACTGTGCATCTTTCTTACTCGGGTTATTAGCGTTGCCAGCTGCAAACGCTCGTTTTCCAAATTAAAGCTCATCAAGAACTATCTCCAATCTACAATGAGCCAATCAAGGCATACAGACTTGACAGTCCTCTCCATTGAGAGAGAGAACTGCTGAACTGAATTTTGATACTGTTATCAATAAATTTGCAGAAATGAAAGTGCGAAAAGTTTGCTTGTAAATTGTAAATAAAATTGTACATTTTGAAATGACTTCGTTACTTGGTAATTTTTAGTATAAGAATAAGAGTATTGCAAGAAAAATATGAAATTAAAGTAAGGATTTTGAGACTCTATTTAATTTTTAGTAAAACCAGTAATTGATGGTTCCAAATAATGGTTTAGGGTTAGGGTGGCGGTAAATCTTAGGACCGCCTCGGGCGCCAATAATAGTTGCTACGCCACTGATCTGACATAAAATGAAAATGATACAAAATTTGAAAATAATTTAAATAACATATAATTAGATATTATGATATATGTATTTAACAGACTAGCCGTTTGACCATCAGATTATAAGTAGATCATAAATTGAGGTTTATCAGAGATATTCACATACATAAATTTATCTGAACTCAATATAATAAAAATTAGATATCAACCTGTAATCGAAAGATGAGTTTCGATGACTGAACACCATTTAATAATTCAAAATTACTTCAATGTAAATTCAACTCGATTAAAGATTATAGTGTGAGTTAGAGTTAAATGAAAAGTTTAGAAATATTAATAATCAATGTAATCATAAACAAAAAATAGCAGAAGAGACGGGACTTATTGATAGAGTCCGGAGTTTCGATTAACTTACGAAGGATATAGTCTGTTTGTAAATTAATCCGATGCTACTTAAAAATTTAATTAACTTATAAAATCAATCTTGTGATCGTAGTATCGGTGATATCTGTCCGGGTCGAAATGTGTACAAGGAGAGTCTTCGACCTTGGTCGATATTCACTGGTGCACGCTCAATTTTAACAGTTAGTAATACTCAGTCTTCTTGTATATACCCCTCTGGTCACTGACGCTACTCACCGGGCAATCCCCGTTGTGAGTTTTGAACCCGAAAGTTAATTGAGGCCCCTCACTACTTATAGATGTTGGGCCGAGAGTCATTTCTCACATAAAGATCTAAGTTGGTGAGACTGTTGAGGTAAGTAATGAAACAGAAGAGTAGTAATTAAGCCTAACAATCTTGGGGCTCAAAGTGCCATAACCCCAAAGGTTAGGAGTTCTGATCCCTCATCTCGCCGCGTAGACCTCGCAGGCTCAGTCAAACCCTAAAGTTCCACACTCTACATATCCTTAGTTGGTAATGGCTTTTGTCAGTATCACTTTCAATAGGAAAACTTCTCGTGCTTTTGTACCCAAATAATTTAGAATGAAAACAAATAACTATTTGAATATGTTGAAGACAGAAATCTTGCCTTGGTATAAAAATCCTTTTTAACACAAAATTTGATGCTTCCAGCTAGAATTAAATAACTTATGTTAATAGAACTTTCTTAAATTCACCAATAACAACTTTCAGCTCCACTGGATTAGTGTATATAGTGTACAAAGACATAAAATAAGCTATTTTAGCATCACGTCGATCTAGAAATCTCCTCAGGAACCATAGGACGTTCCGTACCTTTTTACCATAACAAATGTGTTTCCGAAACGCCTTAGAGCCAGTATTGCAACTCATAAAAATATCTTTGAAGTAATTTATTTTTGCTATTAAAAATTAAATTTTCGGAATTCCAAATAACTGTCTAAAAACTACTTAAATCAAGTGAAAAATAACTTGATAAAATTAAATCAAAACTGCTCTTATTTCAGTTCAAATATTGGTTGCCGTATTTATGCCAAACTTTATATATTAAATTTCAAACAAAATGTTTTTAATATTGGATCGAAAATGACCAAATCATTAAAGAAATAATAATTTAATTTATTTCAAAATTAATTAATAAATTATTAATAATTTTGTATCTAAACTTCTAATTACTTTTTACTCAGGTATCATATAAGTTATTAATTTCAAATGAAAAATTAACATTATTTTCTCTCACCTATTATCTTTTAATAACTATTAAAATAAAAACTTACTAAAAACATTAAAAATTAAACTTTATATTATAATTTGACAACAGAATAATCAAAATAAATGCATTTCACTAAACTAATATAACAAAATAATATAGTAACTTTATCAGACTTTTTATTCGGCTGCCGTAAATATGGTATCATAATTGGCGAGTTTCTTATTTGGAAATAAGAAATTTATCTTGCTTTAATCAAAATTTCTTTAAGATAATTTAAGTAAAAATTTCAAAACCAAGTAAAAATAACACTTTCAAAACTTTCGACGTTCACATTTATTTTATTTGAAATACGCATAACGAATGTCGAAATAAACTATGAACAACAATACCAAAGACAAATAATCGACAATATTAAAAACTATCACTTGAATCAATTTATAAAAACCAATAAAAATAAATTTTATAAATACCACAAAATATACAATGTTAATTTTTCCAAGAGAAAATCATTTTATTTACAAAATACGAATATCAATATATAAACTACAGAAATTTTCATTTCCGAATTTCAAATAACTGTCTAAAAACTACTTAAAGCATCATCAAGGGAAAATAAACTTCATAAAATTAAAACATGAATATTAAAAAAAAGAATATACAGAAATTACTCTTTACTTGTGAACATTAAATCAATAATATTATCACAACACATTTTTGAAATTATTTTCATCACCGTCATGGATTACGTGGATACATGGATTTATCATTCCACACTCAAACTTTAAAAATCACAAATATCATTGGGTTTTTCATTATTTTCATCATTGTTAATCAGATTCTTTTGCCTGATTTGTATTTTTTCTGAGTAGACACAAGGGATTTCAAAATCTGATTGATCATAATCCGTTCCGGGTGATTGAATGATATTTGAGTCATCATTCTGAGAACTTGTCGAAAGACAATTTTCAGTGGACTTTGTTGAGATCTTATTTTGATAAACAGAGTTTGATGGAGAAAGGGAGTCAATATCAACAGTTAAATGCTTACATTTGTCTGCTAATTGCGCAGAGAGAAATAAATCGGAATCTGTGTTAGGAATCTGAGAGGATGATAAAACGGAAGTGAAAGTTTGAAATGAAGGAGAATTAATTGATTTTTCTTGATCTGAATCTGTCAGGTTTTCTGAATATGTTTTACTCAATGGGTAGTTTGATTTTTCATCGAAAGATAATTTAGAATTGGCAGAAGATGATGAGTTGGATAACAATTCGATGCAACTGTTTTGACTGCTGTTTGAGTTCAGATTTAATGAAACTGATTGAGTTCGAATGTTTACTAAATTATCTTCATCAATTTTGTTATTCACAGCAATTGTTAATGAATTTGGAGTATTATTTATAACTTTTGAATGATTATTATTAGTAGTAGAACTCGATTTTTGATTATTTGTTTGAGATGATTGATTAAAATTATTTGATGACATTATGACGAGATTATTGGCAGTAATTATTTGGGACTGGGGTTGATAATTAAACGAAAACGATTGATTATTTAGGGTCTGCGGATTCATTAATACTAGATTATTTGTGTTAGTTGAACCAAGAATTGTGCCAAAATTAGGATTAATTTGTTGCCAAAAATTTGGCCCATTAAGCACCTGAAAAGTAGGATTAGTTGTTAAGGATATTGGATTAGATTGCTCTTTTTGTGGTGAAACAAAAATTAACTGTTGAGAATCAGCTTTAATTGAATTATTCATGTCAGATCCAATTGGTTGACAATTTAAATTAGGACATAATAAGACTAATTTGGACATAGATTGTGGTTGAGTAATTAAAGATATGTTGCTATTGGGTTGAGGAGACAGGAATTGAAGATGTTGATTCATAATCGTTGGAATAACAGAATTCTGTGCTGATTGTAAAATGCTGACTGGCTGGGAATGTTGAAAATTTTGGGCTAGCTGTAATCTAATTCCTAGAGTATTGGTATTTGTCGTAACTGATTTTTGGTTTCCAAATATTGAAGATTGTGGTACGATATTTGTTCCAGGCGAAGATATGGTTGTCGTACTTTGAACATTGTTACTCAGTTTACAACCTACATTGGCAACGGGTGTAATAATCTTATTTTGAAAGCCTGAATTGACAGAGAAGAGATTTGGAGTCTTTGAATTAAATGCTGAGAATTGCGGCAAAACAGAAATGGTGGAAGACAAAATAGGGGATTGATTTGACGTTACAGATGATTTCGAATTTCCATTAATACTGGAATTGGACAAATTTTGATTAGAATTATTTGAATTGATGTTTATGTTATTATTAGAAACATTTCTAATAAATGGTGTAACAATTGATGGAGAAGTACTTGAAGCTATGTGAGTTGTATTTATTACTGATTTAATAGGTGATTTTGAATTGACAGGACGTGTAGAACAAGCCTGAGTTGGAGGTGTTTGACAAAGAATAAGTTGAGGTCCACTGTTGACTAAATAAAATTGTTGTGTAGTTACTTTAGCTCCAGGATTTAAACTTTGAATCAATTTTAGTGCATCAGATAAACCATTTCCATCTACTAGATATGCATTAGGTAAAGAACCTTTGATGTTAGAAACATCTTTTGAATTTTGAATGTTATTACTGACTTTTTGAATAACTGATGTCAGTGTTTGTGAAAGAAGAATAGGGTTTTCCGCTTTAACGAATGATGAATCTGAAATGACTGCTTTTTCGACATTTTTTGAGGTAGTCATGACAATATTAGAATTGGAATTGCTAAATATTTTCGAATGAGAAACATCGACTGTTGAAGAAAGATTTTTTGAATTATTAGAATGGAAACTTGAATGAGATACTGTATTTGAAATCTGACCTTGACAAAAAGAATGTCATATTATTAACTGAAAGAGAAAATAATATGAAAAATGTTGTAAAAAAGTACTTATGTAAAAAGTAAACTCCTCCTTTGAAACAGAAGAGATTCTATGTTTACAATGTAACTGTGTGGAATATTTTCGAATGGTGTTTATTGTGTGTTGTGTTTGGTATGTTATTTTTAGGATTGTGTTTCTCACATCCAGATGGAAGATTGATATTTTAAATGTTTTGAACCATCTGATTATTCAGTCAATTTTGAAGTGTAAATAATAAATTTAAAATTAAAATAATATGTTTTAATCAATAAATATATAATAATATTTTAATCAAAATAAAATCTGGCATAATGAAATTGAGTTGAGAGATGTTGCCAGAAACTGTGCTTTCCATGCAGTTGCGTGTCAGCGCTCTCAAGAACAGCAAGGGTGGCCACACCCATTACTAACACGAGTACATGTGTGGTGTGTTCTTTGATGTAGAGTACATGCAGATTGACTACAATTATATATTTTTTGACTGATGTATTGCACTTTTTCTGTCAACATACGGTAAATATCAATATTTTATCCTTGATGCAATTAATCTGTCGTGGACTGTATTTAAAATCTACTTGAAAGTGATTTAAAATATTTTAATAGTTGATTGTAACATAAAAATTTATTTGATCATAGATAATGCATTTAAAATGAATTAAAATATTTTTGAAAATAATTTTAAAATATTTTGGTAAGGAATTGTAATTTAAATTTTTTTCGAATAATTAGAGGTTTAGAGATAGAATTTCGATTTATCAATCAATAAAAATGTCTTTTTGTACAGAAAATTGTTCTGGATGCAATTCGAGTTGTGATACCAATAAAACTATTGAAAATTATACTATGTTCTTAATAGTAACATTGATCAAAAACCTTAATCGATCGACTTGATTGTGAAAACTAGGATTAGTGAACTTTCTTCTGAAAAAGAGCCATAAAAGTGTATCTTCTTAAATTCTTTAAATCCTTCAGAATATTGATATTTTGATTATATGTTTGTGGTTTTCAATTTTTCTTCCTTTAGTTCTTTCTTAATCCATGTTCATGTATCTGTCCAATGTAACTTTTATGTAGTAATCAATCTGTTTTCTTTTGTTCATGATATACAAAAATAATCAAAATATCATATTTTGAAGTATTTAATGAATTTAAGAAGAGTATTTGCACGAATATAGAGTGTCGTAGTGGTTTCAATGACACACAACGCTGAAAGATTCCTCTCTGTAAAAATAGTTATTCGCGTGTGTAAACGAATAACTATTCTTACTAATAAATGAAAAAAGAATTAACAGATTAATAACTTTTAACTATAAAAAAAATAACCAATAGGAGTAATAAAACAAAATAAAAATCTTGTTTATAAATATATGTAAAATATAAAACTAAATTAAAATAATATCTTACTCAGTAAATCATTTTTTTACATAATTAAAATGTATAAAAATTATTAAATTTTAAATAAATTAAAATAATCGACAAGAGATTTTAAAACCATCGAATTTTCCTTCAATGAAATTCGTATTCATACCCCATTTGTTGGTTGAAAATATCATTCACATATCTAGTGTAAAATAACGGCATTTTCCCTTAACATATAATCAATTTTATATTGTATTGTTACTGAAACAAACCGACAGACTTTCCAATTAAAAGAACAAATAAAAAACCTAAAATCCGACTAAATACATGGGCTGACACAAATGCTGAAAGTTCTAAATTCTTTATTATTTTCGTTAGAAGAGTATTTTTGAACATCTGTCAAAAATATTAAGAAGCACAAGTTTAAGACCACTTAACTTTTTTCCAGATTTCCAAAGTATAGTGTTTATTTACGTCTTGTTTTGTTGTTGCATTAAAGAACGCGCTCTGATTTAACTTTTCAATTATTTTGTGAGTTGTTACTAGCATTAAATTTGTGTAGAATTGTGGCAGAAGTATTATACTGGTGAGCATAATTTTTAAAACACCTCTAATTTTAGAAATATGATGATTCCATATTATTTTACGGTTTATACTATTATTTAGAAGAATGGTAGTATTATAAAATGCGAAAATGAGTAGCTCGATATTGAAATAAATAATACTGGGTGCAGTGAAAATTGAAAAATGATAATACCTGAAATTCAAAAAGAGCACAATTTTTAAAACACCATGTATTTACCATTAAAATATCATTTATTGTACAAAGCACCTCTTTTGTATAAAACTGTACATAAACGCCCTCTAACTGATTCATATAAATCTAACACCTTTTGACGTTGGCATAGATTTATTTCATCAATAACATTTTTCAGTTTTTCTGTCAATTTAACTGTATTGACCATCATAAACTTAATTTCCAAATGTCCTCGACAATATTTAGGTCGGGACTCTTAGCTGGTCAATCTAAGATTTGGATTGAGCTGCTCTTCATAAATTCTTTTACTTTGTAGGACTTATGAACTGAGGCATTGTCTTCCTGTAGCCAAAAATCATCACCGAAATTCAATTTCAAAATTGGCACAACATTATTTTGCAACATATTAATGAGTTGAATTTACTACTAATGACTTTATAGGACAATAAACCGTTTGGTAAAGTCATAAGACAAACCATTATGCTTCCTCCTCCACATTGCCTTCTCTGCCTATGTGTTTCTTCGTTTTTTTGTAGTGTACGTCTTCCAATCATTTGGCCAGTCTAAATTAAATCGCTTCTCGTCACTGAATATCGTTTTCTCTCAATGGAGAAAATCCAATTATTTATTATTTCCACACGTTTTTCTTTATGCTTTTTGGTTAAATAAATTTTTGTTGTTACGTTTTTATACTTGATACCCATTCTTCTCATGTGCCGTTGAATTGTCCAAACGGAAACATTTAGATAATATTCATTTTTTAATTTTGTTGAATTTACCCTTTCGCCGTTATTTTTTAATTGGCTAATTTTTCGTTTAATAAGTACTTTACTTCTTTTATTAGTAATAAATTTTGGTCCACGTTTCTTAGGCATTACTTTATTATCATAATAACAAATTAATTGCAGAATTCCTTGAAATTTTCAAGCGTTTGTCTATTTCTGCATAATTTAATCCTTCATATTTCCAAGCTCTAGCTAAACTTTTCTCTTCAATTGATCTCATAAATTTTCAAAAATAAATTTATACCATATAATAATAAATAAAATAATATAAACAATTAATTAAATAAACTATCATTACAAAATTTTAAAAAGATGTTTTAAAAAATATGGTCATTTATAAAATGCACCATTTCATATTAACTTGATTGTATTATTTAAACATGCCTGGAGAGAAGATAGGCGCAACCAGGTTCCTTGCCTACTGAGACACTCAAATATATATGCTATATGCTTGTGCATAATTGAGTGCACCCACGGCCCAAAGGCTATGGTACAAAAAATTATTTAAACAAGGATTATTAAAATATGACATACTTGACTTTAATTATTACAAATAAATAATATTATTAATACCATAATTACGCGATTAAAGGCATGTGTCCTTTGAAGTTACCAAAATGGCATATGTTTTAAAAATTATACTCAGCAGTATAGAATATTTTTTGTAAAATTGCATCATCTCTGGGAACAAGTGGTGTTTTTTATGAATAATTAAGATTTTACTTTCTTTTCTTCGCCATGAAAAAATTAGCAACCTGCATTTACATCTATTATGGCTTTCTGAACTTTCACAATGAGTCTCTTCTACATGATCCCTAAACTATCCAAGCGTGTTCTGCAGTCTAGAATGATAGATATACTAGTGATGGTGTTATTATCTTGTCATATAGTTTAAATGATTACACGATGCAAGCATTTTTCATCACTTGAAAAAAACCACTTCTAGAAACAATACCACAATAAACATATTAGATAAAGGGTTCATGCAAAAGTAATTAAGTGCTTTATACTGCTGAAATTTAATTTATTCATCTTTAATAAAGTATCTTCAACAAAAATCTTGTGCTAGTTTTGATTCCCAACCCAGTAATCGAAGAATTTCTGGATGAATATTTGTCTCCGGGATTCGAACTCCTAGCAATTACCGATAGTTGATGTTCCGGCTTTACAAGATCTGTTCTTTGATTTTTACGAAATGGTCTGAATATGAATCACTGCTTTCTGATTCAGTTAAACTACATTAATCAGACGTTTCAATCGATTGAAACAAATACACTATTTATCGGACAAACTTATCCTATAATTTTAGTATAGATTGTTGCCCCTCGTAATCATACGTTTCAGAAAACAATAAAATAATTTTTTAAGCATTTCGTATTAAATTAAGATTAAGTACGAACATGTTCCAACTTCCATACTTGAGGGAAAAAATTGATAAACTACAATATTTTCTGTTAGATTATATTGTGTATCAAATACACTAGTAAATCCACAAATTAAATTTTTTATATCCATTCTTTATGCAGACGGAACTCCATTTTGCGAAACAAAGTTTTAAAAATTAAAAAAATTTTAATTAAAAAAACAATAAAAATTAATATAAACTACTTATAATTTATAAGTAGAAATCTTGCAATTAATATTGTTCGGGAACTCTGAATTTTCCGTTTTTTTCGATTTTGGGATCCTAAAAAGTTTTTTTCGATCAAATTTTTACATAATCATTTATTGTCATCGAGAAGGAGTAAGTGTGCAAAGTTTGAAGAAAATCGTTTGAGTAAAAAGCCTTCAAAAACAGGTTTCTAAATTCCATGGATATTCGACATATATATATATATATATATATATATATATATATATGTATTGAACATCATATAACTGTCATACTAATCAAAAAAGTTCTTTTTAGACAGTCTTAGTACGAATTTGGTTTTTCAACAAAATTTTATATTATGCTGTAGAAATAAATGATCTCAGCCAAAATGAAGCTGAGATTATTTATTTATTTACGTTAGACGTTATGGAAACCGCTGGTCATGCTAAACTGTTATAGTCAGTTAAATCTCCAGGTTTCAATTCAGGATTCATAATATCAACAAGTAGAATTTATTTAATATTTACAATCTTTTTAGAATACCTAACAAAAAAATTAATAATCACAACTTTCCCCTCTTTTATAATTCGTTATTTACTTTCTTAATCCACTCAGTTCTTCGACGAATTATGTTTCCATATTTCTGTAGTTCCAATTGGTGTGGTGATATATGTCTTAAAATTTGGTACGGTCCATCGAATGGGAAAGTGTTCTTTCTCAGTTTTGTAGGATCTTGTTTTACAAAGATTTTCTGACCATCCTCGAAATGTTGATTTGTTCGCTTCTCTCTCTCCCAATTTTCCATTCGTCTTACCGCTTTCTCTAAATTTTCTCTTACCTTCATCTTGATCACGTTGCTCTCTTCCGTTTTAGCTATTCCTGCTGCCGCATGTAAGTTTATTTTTCTACCAAACACAACTTCGAAGGTCGAATATCCGGTCGTACTCTGAACTGTTGCATTTAGACAGAATTCTATCTTCGGAACAATTTGCCACCATGATCGTTTTTCTGTGTCTCCTCTGCTTGTTACTATCCTGTCTCTCACTGTTCGTATAGTTCTTTCTGCCAACCCGTTTGATTGATGTTGAAATAGGCTACTAAATCTTTTTTCGATTCCAAATTTCCTGCAAAAATCTTTAAATTTTCCGCCAGTAAAACATTTTCCATTGTCTGTTAATATTGTTTTTGGCTTCCCATATCTATATATCCATTTTATCAACACGCATTGAACTATGGTGTCTTCGTTTTGAGTTCTAATCTCTGTCAAAGAGACCAATTTCGAAAACTGGTCCACCATGACCAATACAATGGGTACATGCTATTCTTGTCATCCAAATATGCGATATCCATCACGACTTGCTCTAAAAACTCGTTACTTCTTATTGGAATCAACTTCTCTTTTGTTTTTTCACCTGGAATTTTTCTGTGTATACATTCCTGACATTCTCCTATAACGATTTGCACCTCTTTCGCTAAATCTGGTAGCATAAAATGATTTCGGATATACTTCTTTGTCTTTTTGATACCTACATGACATAAATCTCTGTGTATATTCCTGATGAAATCTCTTCTTATTTACTTCGGAACCAATGGTAACACACAATTTCCTTCTTGCCTACCCAATAACTCATTCTGATAAACTAATTAGTCCTTTAGTTGTAATAACTCCTTGGTGATTTCATTCTTTTCACCCTCTGCCATCTCGTGTATTTGTTTCAACTGGTTCAACGCTGAGCACTTTTCTTGTTCGTCTTTTATCCATTGAATTGTAGACTGAATCACCACTGTATTGATATGTTTCACCCTTGCTTTTGTTGATTTTGGTTATCGTGTTTTGTTTCACATTGTGCACAAACGTCGTCGTATAGCCGTGATAATCCATCTGCATTTCCATGTTCGTTACATTTTCTATACTTCAAATCAAAGTCAAAATCCGCCATGTTTACTAACCATGTCTGGAATTGAGGAGTTATTGGTTTGGAAGTACTCTTCATATACACCAGTGCTTTATGACCAGTTCTTGTTGTAAATCGCTTACCATATAAATATTGCTTGAAATGTATCATGAACTCTTGTAAAGCTAATAGTTCCTTTCTTGTCACACTGTACCCTTTTTCATGTGTGGTTAAAGTCCTCGATGCATACGCGATTACTACTTCTTTCTCTTCTGATATCTGACTTAGAACTACTCCTATCAATCAGAATGATGCATCTGTGTCTAAGATGAAATTATTATTCGGGTTCACAAATGCTAATATTGGTGCACCACATAGCTTTTGCTTCAATTCGTTAAAACTTCTGTCGCACTCGTCTGAACAAAATATTTCTTTACATTTTCCGCTACAGGCACTGTGCAAAGGTGCTGTAATATCACAAGCGCATTCACTATTTGACTTGATCAATATATTCTCTTGATCAATATATTTCTGAGTTCATACTAATTCTTTTCAATAAATGAAAATCTGTTAATAAAAATTATTAATTATAAAGAATCTAATTGGTTAAAATTAAATCTAAACATTTTTTAAAAAAGAACATATTAAATTAATATATTAAAATTTTAAATTACATTAAAAAATAAACAATACATTCAAAAATTATTTTAAATCTTTTTACTTTAAAATTAAATTAAATTATTTTTAATTAGTAAGAATCAAAGAAAATACCAATCATCCATCTGTATAGGAGAGGCACAATCTGAATCAACATACAACATGCAAAATATCAACACACAATTCAAAACATTCATCACAATAATATTATCTTTCAGAAGCTATTGATCAGATTCCAGCTAAACAACCTGAAAACTTACTAAAAGGTTCATTTGTACTAATATAATCGTTGAATAGCATCCAATAGTCTATCCAATTAAAAATTCAAGCCAGTCCTTAAAATAGATTTCAAACAAATCAAGGAATGATAATATAAAATCCCTAGATAAAATCAGCAGATTTTTAAAAAAATCTTAACATCTGATGAGAGAGATTTATTTTAACAGCATTTACAATAAATTAAAATAGTTGATCACATAAAAATAATACAACACCTTCATACAGTTCAATTATTGAGCTATTTAATCATAATTCAGTACATTGAATATAAAACAAGACTTTCTTTCCGTGAAACCTTTGCAGATATCAGAAAGTTTTTTAGTTTTGTTGGGACACTACTTGTTTTGGAAGAATTTTTGGTATAAAATGACTATGATCTTGGACTCAAATCATGGTTACTGATGAAGATGAAACTAATTACTATATTCCCCATATTAAAGAAATGTATATGACAAGAAGTACAGTATATTTAATAATTTATCGAAGTTTTAACACAAATAGCTTTTAACTCTCAATTTTTTTGGTACCGTAGCCGTTGGGCCGTGGGTGCTCTCAATTATGCACAAGCATGTGGCTTGGTTTTGCATATTTTTTTAGTGTCTCAGTAGACAAGGAACCTGGTGGCGCCTATCTCCTCTCCAGGTATTGATTGCCGTTGGCTCCAATCCACCCTTTACTAGGTTTTGCTTTTCATTCTGCTAGGTGTCCACACACCCTCTTCCCCAAGGTTCTTCTGGGTGAGGGAGCCGATTTAGTCGACAGTCATTCGAACATGAGACAGGTGCTACAGGTTTACATGGTACCTGTATCAGACAGCTTGCCTGACCTGACCTGTAGTCGATGGCATCGCAATTTCCCTATCGGTTACCCATATCGATCACTAACTCAAATAGACACGAATATTACAGCAATCGATCGAAATTTGTATACTTTCTATTATTAATATAAATTCCTATTTTTAATAATTTCTATTTTTTTATTCATTTTTTAATAATTATCATAAATGATAATATAACATAAACCAAGAAAAAAAGCTAATAGATGTTTAAAAGTACTTCAATGAGCTTCTTTATACGTATTTAACAAAATTTGAGATTCCAAAAATAAATAATAAAAACCAAACTTTAAGTTAATAAATATAATTAACCAAATAAACTAGCAAGTTATTATTAACTCAGAGGAAAAACAAAGATCTGATATTTCACACGTAAACAAAAAGGGTTTTGAGAAGTTATTAACCAGTATTCAGAAAAAGAAAACTATCTTTTGTGTATGGTAATAGAGTAACGTCTATTTTTAAAATTTCACTAGTGATTAAGAATTGGTATATACGAATAAAAGAGTATAATAATATAATGTTAAATTGGTGTAAAGAAAGTATCCGTTTTGGATAAAACAAGATTCTGTATAATTGCAACTGAAGCAATTTTGTTGAACAGTAAGACTTTGAGTAATTATTTATTTCGGGCCCTGAATTTCGGAATTTGAATTTCATTTGGATCTGGAATAGGATTGTAATGGAAACGGATACAAACTGTCGTTAGTTCATTTAAATTGTATTTTTTAAATCTAGAAATTAAGTTCGCTGAATTTGAAATTTTTCGGTTAATTCTATCGATTTTTTAAATTTATATTGAATTCATTATATTGAATTTTATTAAAATTCATTGAATTCTTTCATTAATTATTTTCATTCTTGTAAAATAGATTTCTTCTTTTATAATTTTGCCAGATCACTGTGTAGACCGGCAATCAACCGTTTCATCAGCGCAAAAGCGACTGTTAATTCGAACTGCAGAGAATAGTTTCACGTCTGCTTGGCAATTAAAGGTTGAAAACAATTTGCCTATTGGTGTTCTTCGTGTTCGACAAATTTTGAAAGGTTCCAAACGGCTAAAATACAAGGAAATGAAGCACAAACCAATGTTGTCAAAAGCCAATATTGAGGGTCGCAAAAAATTTGCGCTAAACCACATCCATAGGAAAAATGAATGGCGACAAATTATTTTTTCCGATGAAAAGAAGTTTAATTTAGACGGCCTAGATGGATTTGCATATAAATGGCATGATTTGCGCACCGAAGAAAAGATTTTCAGCAAGCGCCAATCTAGCGGTGGTTCTGTGATGTTATCGGGTGCCATGGGGTACTTGAAAAAGATGCCACTGTCATTTATTTCAACCAGAATGAACGTCACACAGTACCAGGATATGATCGGCCCTCATTTTCCGGCATATGGCTACGAATGCGCCGGCTTAGACTGGAAATTTCAACAAGACAATGCTCCAATCCATGTGACTAGATTAACTTTGGCCGATTTTCGGGACCATGGAATCAATCTTTTTGACGCTAGGCAGGCCAAATCACTAGATATGAACATTATTGAGAACGTCTGGTCGATTTTAGCTCGATAAGTTTACAAAGAAGGTCGACAATTCAACAAAGACGAACTGAAAGAAGCCATCACGGCAGCATGGTGAAAAAATCCCCAGGCCCAAATCCTATTCCTGTATGACAGTATCCCACGTCGGATCATCGCATTACATGATGCAAAAGACAAATGGACCAAATATTGAACACAATTCCCCAGACAAATGTGACTATTAAGCCCTAAAAACATGTGCCGGTAAAATTATTTCTCACTTTGAGCATACAATAAATCATAAAAATTAGAAATGATCCAAAACTATAAATATTTTTAAAATATTTTTTTCTGATATTTGTATAAATAGTCAATAAATATATTGTTAAAAAAATCAAAACAAAATTGATTTTTGATGTTTTTTTTAGCAAAATGTTAGTGTCAGCAAAATTATTTCACCCAGTATTTTATTCTATTTTTATAATATATTTATTTATCATAATTAGCTATATTTTATTTATGTGATGTATATCTAATGATGCATACATCATTAAAAGATCTAATGAATTTATAATTAAAAATATTTTAGGAGTCGAATTAAATTATTTGTGTGATGGAAAATTCTGAATGTTGTAAGTTTGATGTTTGTATACTGTTTAGATTGGTGACTCTCCTACTCAGATGGGATTGATATGTTATTGATTAGTTATTAAAATTTAATGAGATTAATGTTTAAATATTAATTAATTAAAAAGTTTTTAATTATAAATGTTAATAATATTTTTAGTAAACGATGTTAACTTATTAAATTTAATATAATTTAAAAACTAATGTTTATGTTAAAAAATTTACTTAATTCATTTTTATTCAATAAAATTTAAAAAACATTAAAATTTATAATTTATAAAAACAATTATTGAAAAAATATGATTCAAAAAAAATTTAAATAAAAAATGGTGATTCGAAAATTGGTTTCACTCATTATGAATATTAGCAACGCATTTTATTTTAAAAAAATATAGTTGGAAATTATTTACATAAAAATATTTTTTAAAATATCTCAGGGATAATAAGTGCAGGTCATAGTACAAATAAGTCCACGGGTCATAGGTTGCTGTGCTACATGTTCAAAGATTTATTAGTATTCCCTTGTATTCTAATCTTTAAAATTTAATTCAATGTAATTAACAATAATATACGAAATTAGTAAATGATTATTTTGTAAAATTATTTACTTTCAGAGTTAAGGGAACAAAAATTTTCATTAGCAATTTCCATAGCATCTGGATCTTTCATGATAATTTCTAAGAGACTTTCATTTCCTCCTTGTAGTAGTAAGTCATCCAAGTCGTCAGAATAATTTAAAATTTTATCGTCAATGTCGTCATGATAATCATCAATTTCATTGTCATCAATCATGAATGAATCGAATTCATTGGGCATATTTTCATCATCTGTTTCATCCGAAGGATTCTCTCGAGGCATGCTCATCATTGTAGACATAGTTGATGTGTGAGAATGTTTAACAGTGAGATCCATAATTTTATTCATATTTAAATGATCCAAATCTAATAAACTATCTTTATCAATATCTTTTCTTTTCTCTTCTTTAGCCATCTTTTTTGCCCTCATTTTTTCTCTCATCGCAGCCACAGTGAGTGTACGTCTGGGTGGAGGCATTTCTTCGCAATCCATATCTTCTAATAAATTATCTATTCCATTTATATCTTCCTGTTCTGATCTAATATCTGTAAAAATATTAATCTAATCTTATTGAATTATTAATATAAATACTTTTCTGGCTTAATACAGATTCTACTGATGATTGTGATGTAAACTCGGATGAAAATGACCATTGAGGAGAATTTGGAGTCTAATGCAAATAACATTTTAATTTATAATAAAATTTAAAATATTTTTATGATATAAATTTTAAATAATATAATAGCACAATTTAAATCCCTCTGTATTTTATATACAGTGCGTTCAAAAAGTAACTGTGCACCTGCAATTTCAAAACAAGAACGATATCCTGTGTTCTAAAAATCAATAACAAAATATTTTGAATAGTCAATTTTATGTGAA
>MQRK01251560.1:0-17956 GCA_001938485.1 Girardia tigrina | reverse complement strand
CCAAATTATCAAAAAAATAAAAAAATTAACTATCAAAATTAAGTAAAAAGTTTGATCGCAATGCAGTTGAATGGCAGCGGATCAAATGGTACTGTCTTAATATTCTTAATTTAAAAATAAAATTAAGTTAATTAAACAGATTAAAAAACATTTAAATGATTTTTTCCTAAAAATCAATCCCTATTTTGTGTTCAAAAATCGATTAAACCAATTTATTGACCCCTAACTATTAATTTAGTAAAAAAAATTAATTAATTTAGTAATCATTGTGATTTTCCTAAAATAATATGTCAACGGATTTAAATTTCTATGCGAAATTTTAGCTCAATCGTACGATGCAAAGATGGTCAATTTAAGCAATGCAATTTTCTGTCATGATGATACGCACATTGAGAAAGTTTACAAGCTAATCGTTTTTTAAATATACTAATTTTAATAATATATCTTAATAAGAGACAAAAAGAATATCTTTAAATTTTCTGAGTAATAGAAACAAAAAAACATCTTAATGATCATGAAAATTGATTTAAAGTTGATGAAAAATTGAAGAAGACGATCCAAGAAGAGCCTCAAATTACTTTGAAAATGCTGTCAACGAAGCTCAACAACTTTGCTATGAACAGCAAGTGGGAATTGAAATCCTGTGGGACCAGTATGATGAGACTTTTCTGACAAGTTTAGTTGGGGAAGATAAATCCCCATTCAGTATGTATTTGTCAAAAACAAAGCATGGGTCAGCAGAGTAAAAATCGTCTGGATAGAAGCCATCTTTGAAGATGCGAAAAAGAACAAGTCATGGACGAGCGATGATGCTTTCCATTTTCTGATATCATATAGATGTTATTCTCATGGATTTCGCGGATCAAGGCATCACCATAAACGTTGCCTATTACAGAATACTCGTGGCAACCGTCAGAAAAAAAAGACGGAAGCAGAAGAACAAGCAACCATGTTATATCCAGTGCAATGCACCAGTGCACAAAGCAGGCATTTCTCGGACTACAATTGAAAGTGCTGAAATAGTTCTTATGGATCATCCGCCGTACAGCCCCGATTCAGCGCCAAGTGACTTTTGCCTCTTCATACACCTAAAGAAGCATTTAAGAGGCATTCAGTTTGGATCCAAAGACAATTTTTAGGTTGCTGTGGAGGATTTCATTATTGCATGCCCTGAGAAATATTCAAAAAGGCGTTTCCAGAGTTGAATATTCCCTGATGGAAGTGTGTGGAGAGAAATTATGCTAAAAAATGATTCCTACATATATTAAGCTTTTTGTGTTATAAAAATGGTCATTTTGGAATTCTTTGTCAGGCTAGTTACTTATTGAAAGAACAACTTAGATATAATTATTTGAAATCCTTTTATTTATTAGTGTTGAAAATTATTAAAAATTAAAAAATCATATTATTTTAAAAAAATAGTCGCATATCATGATAAATTTTATTATATTAATTTAAGGAATTTAGTATTAGAAGAAAGAAAAGGCTCCTTTAGAAACTGTGGAAACTGTGTATATATTAAGGATACTGAGGAGGTTTTTGTATTACAGAAACATCATTTTCTGTCTTTTGAAAATCATTTTAATACGTAAAATACGTTCGTCTTCTCCGGGGACATTTATTTGTTTCGTCTTACTATAGTTTGGCCGTGCTCCTAATTAATATTGCTTTGAATCCATTCTTTCATCATAAATCAATTTAAAATATAACTTTTTACAATATACGTTAATGGTTAAATATATGAAAATAAACATTTTTTGAACATCTAAAATCTTTTCCTTCAGAAACAATTTCAAGATAAAAAGATTGAAAGATTGTTTCATGTGAAAGACTAAGATGAAACAAAAATTAATTCCCTTCTAATTCTACAACCACATTTTCTATCTTAATTGGAATTATAAATTATTCAATGATAATCTTTAATTAGATAATTTGTTTGTTATTTCAAATATTTTATGATAGATAGTATAAATTAAAAATAACAAATGCAAAATTAAACTAGAATATTTAATATAAATATGCACATTTGTACCAAAAGAGCTCATCAAAATGATAATGTATGTATATTATATCGAAAAGAAAGATCAAATCATCAAATGAAAGACATATGTTTATGATGGTACGCTGAATGTTGATAGCAAAAAAAATCGTAACATTTAATTTTTAAGTCCAAATTAATTTGTTAAAATTTGCATCATTTGATCTAGTTCAAGCCTGACTCGTCATTTTTAACACTGGATTTAACCCAACAGTTCCTCATTAAAAATTGATTCTGTGTGATACACAAGTGCCTTTACCCCTCAATGTTATTATAGTGAAAGCATAAATCATTAAGAAATATTTTGTTTTCATTGAAAAGTAAATTTATATATCAAAATAGAAATAGGTTGTTGCAAAACGAATGCAGGTTTTTGATTTTTTTTGTATTTACCGCAATGTTATACGACTAAATCATATATAATGTTATGAGTCATTTGACAGCTTAATTTATATTCTTTCAGATATATTTGTCTAAAACTTGTTATAATGTTTCTTTTGTTAATAATTTCGATTTTAATTGCAGATGTCAAAACGTGATTTTCGAAACATTTACTTCTACGAGTTCAAGCTAGGGCGTAATGCAGCTCAAACCGCTCGAAACATCAACGAAGTTTGGGACAAGGGAAGTGACAACGAATGCACGGTACAGCGCTGGTATCAAAAGTTTCGCTCTGGCAATACGAGCCTGGAAGATGAGCCTTATGGCAGCCGCTCATCGACGATTGACAACGACGAATTGAAGGAGGTGGTGGAAGCCGATCAACACACAACTGTTCGAGCACTTGCCGAAGAGCTTAATTTTGATCGCTCACTCGTTGCTCGACACTTGAAGCAAATTGAACAGTCGAAAAAGCTCGATAAATGAGTGCCTCACAAATTGAACAAAAGTCAAAAAATCGTTGTTTTGTAGTGTCTTCCACGCTTCTTCTGCGCAACAAGAACAACCCGTTTCTCGATCGGTTTGTGACGTTTGATGAGAAGTGGATTTGCTACGACAATCGGCGACATTCGACACAATGTTTAGACCGCAATGAGGCTCCTCACCAATTTCCGAAACAGAAACTCTACCAAAAGAAGGTTATGGTGACTGTTTGGTAGTCTGCAGCCGGTCTCATCTATCACATCTTTCTGAATACGGGTAAAACGATCACCGCAGAGAAGTACTGACAACAAATTGACAAAATGTATCACGAGCTTTGATGTATGTGCCCGAGATTAGTCAATATGAAGAGGCCAATTCTAGTCCACGACAAAGCCCGACCAAACATCGCAAAACCGACCCTACAAAAGCTAAATGAATTAGGCTACGAAACTCTGCCTCATCCATCCTACTCATCGGACCTCTCGCCCACCGAAAACGATTTTTTCAAGCATCTGGACAACTTCATCCAGGAAAAATGCTTCAAAAACCAAGACGACACAAAAAACGCCTTTAACACTTCAATCGCATCCAGAACTCAGAAGTTCTACACTAGGAGCATCAATAAACTTGTTTCTCGTTGGCATAATGTATTGATTATGATGGTTTTTATTTCGATTATTAAAGTTTATTCAGTGTTTAGTTACATTTAACTATTAATGCCTCACATGAGTCTCTTTTCCAATAATTTTGAGAATTGCTGGATAATACTTTAAAATTATATATTTAGCAGTAGTTTTTTGTTCACCAATATTATACACCATATACACCATCACGTTTCCAATGATTTTCTGTATTATATAAGATGTAAAAAGCTATGAAAGATTAAAAAGAACATCGTTTTAACACAAATTGCATTTAGTTTTAGTATTGTTTTGGATTCATTTCAAAAAGTAGTATTGTGAGGAATATTTTAAATTTGGTATGTTGAAATTGGTTTGTTGAATTTTGTATGTTGAGTTTAGTATTTGGAAATGTGTTTCTCCCACCCAGATGGAAAATTGATATTTTAGATGTTCACGATAGATAATTATTCGAGTATAATTTGCATTTTAAAGTACAGCATAAGATATTTAAAAACATTAAAAATGTTTATATTGTTTCAAATTTTCATATAAAAATTTAAATAAAATAAATAGTTTTAACTAAGTTTTGAATTAATTAAATGCTCTTTCTTTACATAAAATAATTTTTAAATTAAATTAATATGTAAATAAAAATTAATACTAAAACTACAAAATTTGAACTTTAAAAATAAAATCTAAAAATAATGAAAAATTTGTTCGAATAATTGTTGTTAAAAAAACATTAACTAAAATTTATCAATTTAGAACGATGTCGAATTACGAGAGTTTTGCTGAGAGTTGTCCAAAAGACAATTCTGATTGTATTGAAAATAAAAGTTTGAAAACCCATGTTGGTGTTCTTAAGAAGTATAATAACAAGCTTTAAATTCATTAGGTTCGTCGTCTATCATTCAACTTTATCATTATAGAACAATCTTTGATACATTCTTTTTCTTATCGATTTTCTTATGTAATTTAAAGGAAATATAATCTATTGCGATTGCAAGATTTATAAAATCAGTATAAAATCTGACTATTATAATCTCCATTGACAACGGAGTGTAACTAAATCTCCGCTGGCACAATACGGTATCGGCGGCCAGAGAAACCGAATCAATACTCGATCCATTCGACAATTATATCGATCTCTCTTATCAATATCAAAGCAGCAAATCAGACATGTAAATCAGTATCTGCAATATATCTTGTTCACAGTTTTTACGGATATCAATTCGCATTTTGTACTCACCATAACAATTTAATCAAATCTTTACATTTTCTGCTAGAGACTGGTTCATAATTTTTATCAGTCTCGAATTCAAATTCACGCAATTCAATGTTTTTTCCACAAATTCAACAGCAAATCCATTATACATAGAATGAGCAATAACAAGATAATTTTTGAAAATGACATTCAGTAAAAACTTTTTCCCAAACAAATTCTGTTTCCTAACAGCTCAAAAAATATATATTATTACACATTCCGTCCAAATTATTCGTCGACATTCAAATACAAAACTCATAATCAAATCGAATTACATTGTTTTACTTACGAAAGGTCGATAAATATTGCATTACTGGTAAATCCATTTAATAATATGAGATGTCCACTTAATAATAATTTATATAATCTAAAAATAAAAGGATTAGCCAATGAAATGACAGAAAATAAAGACAAGATATCCATTTAATAATAAAAACATCCAGTTAATAATAAGCTTAACTATAGAAAAACATGTTGTACTCCAAAACACACATACTCGACACACAAATACACACATACAAAACCACAAACACACATGATTTTATGTTAAATTTAATAATAAAATCTCTATTTAATAATATAAAAATTAAACATCTTTATATTTAACTTTTGAATATGTTTAAGGATATTTCAAATTTATACACATCTTCCAGCTTAAGAACCGAACTGGCGGTTCATATCAGCCCAGGTAAAGTGAAAAAATACCAAAAATTGTAAGTTTTCCTCATGAAATATCTTGTTATTAACAAAACGTCAAGAAAAAAAAGTAATTAAAAATATATTTATTTTCATTGAAACACAAGTTTCCAAAGCAATTCTAATCCAATTGATAGCCTCTCTTATCGAATCTCCATCGTCGAGAATCCGGGATGTCATCTCTGATCGAATGGACCATTCTTGAAATCACTCGAGTCATTATTTCTGGACTAGATAATGCTCACATTTGGCATTAATCAAAAGGAATTTCCTATCCGGATTCTCTAGCCGGTCTTTTTTCTATTCAGTTCATGATATTTTTTCCGGCTATCAAAGGCGGACAACGACGGAGAGCAACATTACGACTGTACGACGTGAAAGGCGGTTCCGGCAAGGAGCCAATGGCGACGTGTAACCATGTCGATTTCTCTGTTTGGGTAAGCGATATTGAGACCAGTCGAGTACTGTCTTGTCTTTCGGTTTAGATTTACTTTGGATATTCTTCTTGAAACGGATTTACTGGATATAAACCGTCTAGATTGAGATAGATCTGCACGAATCGTTCTTAGTTTTCTTCCATATTTTATATTTATTTCGATAGATTTTATATCGAATGATTATTTTATGATTATTACATAAAATAATTTTTAACATTTATTAATAAATGAATTCATGTTATTAATAAATGGACTTCACAGTAATTTATATAAAAAAATAATAAAATCTCTAAATTTCCTTAAATACTTTCTCGTAATTCCATTAATTACAATTGATTATAAAATTAAATTTCTATTTTATGTAAGTAAATATATGATATTTTCATCAAAATAAATAATTTACAACTAATATAACTTATGCTAATTTTATTCTAATTTATTTACAAATTAACCATAACATTTTTGTTGAAACTCTATCTTTTATTTTGAAAAATGCTTTTGAATTGATTATTTTGTATTTGTAAAACATGTTTTTAAGGGATAAATTATCGTTAAACTTATTGAAATATAATTATAAAAATAATATTTTATTTTTACTCATTTTTGAAAACGAATAAACCAATAATCCATTTTAAAAGATTCATTTTCCTGTATTAAATGCTGTATGTTAAAAAATCTGTAAAAAATAAAATATAAATTAATTACGAGGGGCGTTGCGAAAGTAAGTGGAAAAAAGGGAGACGACACCACAAGAAAGTATTTATTGAAGGAATACAATGTCATTCAGATATCCTGTCATCTCCGCCAACTCGCGAATGGTAAGGCAGCGATTTGCATTGATGGTCTCCGACACTTTTTCCACATTTTCTACCGTGCTCGTCGTTGCTGGACGTCCACTCCTATCCTCGTCGTCCAAGTATTCACGTCCATTTTCGAATTGATGAACCCAATTGTAGACGGCAGACTTTTGCAGGACTCTTCCTTGAAACACATTTGATAAACAGCGCACAATGTCAGACACTGGAGTATACTCTTTCCAAAGGAAAAAGATGATGGCACGCTGAGAACGTACTGCGTCTTCCATGTGTTAAACAAAAATGAAAACACTGCCTATGACAGTTTCCTCTATGCTGCTCACATGTTGCATGGACCAATGCCACTTTTGCTCGATTTCTATTGGCTGGTAAGTACATCACACACGCGCACACCCGCATATAAGTATTTCCACTTACTTTCGGAACGCCCCTCGTATGAAGTTTGAAGGTATAAAGGTTCCTCTCAAGACCATCAGGACAATTATCAATTATTAAAATTATTTTTTATTTCTAAACTTTGATGAACACGTTTTACTTCGGTTTTGCCCATTCGGTTTGTTTATACACTGATTTTATAAAATTCGATCTACTCAAAAATGAACTCAAAGGTATTTGTATAAACGTTTTATTAGAAAATTAGTTCAGTACAAAAACACTCTGTATTTTAGTACAAGCTACCTTTGATGTCCAGGAATAACCTTAGAAATCTTTTCATATCTTTAAATAGAAATTAAAGTAACATAAAAACTGAAGAATTTTCATTCGTCTTGTATTTTTTTACATTAAAATTTTGACCACAAAAATCAATTTTAATTTATATGAAATTATAATTTCTTTTATTTTGACTGAAGAAATTTTTTTTTTGATTAATTAAAAAAAATTGTTTTTGTTACTTTTCACTTAAATTTATTTTTATGTTAGAAAAAAATAATTTATTAAAAAATCAATTAATGACATTTATTTTCAATTTTTTATTCTCATTAAACTATTTTATTGTTAATTTTTTTCTTAATTTTTGTCTGCTGATTTTCAGAGATATTAATTATGGTAATTTTTTTAATTTACGGCTACTTTTTAATCGAGACTCTTTTATGAAGACGACGATATCGAATTTTAAGTTAAAATAGTTAGAGATTATTTTGCAGAAAGAAATAATTTTTTGCAGAGCAAGAAATTATTCAAATCGTAACTAAAAAGTCTTTCGTGAAACAATAATATAATAATTAATAGAAACGAACATTAAAGAGTCTCACTCATTTTTGATCTGCCACGTATTCAGATCTGAAAAAATATATAATTTCCTCTAAAGTGTGACAGACGATGAGAAAGGAAAAAAGACATTTGAATTTTTAGAATATTTTTTCTTACTTTTAAATTTAATGTTTTAATTTTTTAAAATGTATTATTTTTCAAAAAACTGTGTTTCTGTTGGAATTAAACACAGTTTTTGTATTTATATATAAATATAAATTATAACATTTCAAGAAGTTTATTGAATATATTTTGAGATTGTTTCCAGTCTTTGATACTTGACCAAGGGCAGACGTTATCGTTTCCATTAACCTTCTAATCGTGACGAATTGTTTTTTTTATACTTACCCATAGCAATTATCGTTTGTCTGGTCGATGTTAATTTTTAAAATGATGAAACTTTCTTTCCATATATGCAAGAAAAAGAGGAATAATTTAACTTTATAAAACAATAAATATGTACGTCTAAGACCAAGCAATGAACAGCATTGATCACAAGTTTATGTCATCTTGAAAGCTGCTACAAGGCAGTTTACCAAGATTATATGAAGTTATTTAAGCCAAAACGTCTCCATTTAAACGCTATATTATTACAAGATTTCAAACAAAGTTTTTGGTTAAATTTTATTATTCATAATATTCATCAAAGCAATATTGTAAAAAGCCTATATGGAACATCAATGTTACCACTGTTATTTTCGAACATCTGCGTTGACTTTCAAGAATTTCTGCAGTGATTATCTGTTCGTGTCATATTTGGTTAGGCAAGGGGTTAAAGAGAACTTTTTTTTACCACTGACATTTGCAATGCATGATCTTGAGTTGTCAAGAAGAAACACGACATAAGCTAATTTGGTTGTATTTATACAGTAAAGTATGTACAATTATTGCTGTTAATGAACTAGTTGTGTTCAAACATTTTCAATTAGCCATACCCTTTACATCCCACCAGATACAACCTATGAGTTTAATGATGATGGTTGGCCTAATTTTATGCAGTTGTATCCATAACTCTCCATCTTTTGCTCATTATAGTCCAGTAAAAACAACCGTTCTCATTTGAAGTAACCACTTTGTTAAAATATCAAAACAATACTTCTCAAACACAAATCAGTCAACTAGTTGATGCGAGACCCATACATCCAGTATGTTGACTTTCCTTTCCTCCAAGTAATGCAAAACTTCGATTCCAACCTGATACTTATTTGATAAATCATCAAAAATTTTCAACCGTGAAGTAGGAAAAGTTCTAAATCTCAAAAAGCACCAGACTTAGTACAAGAAGAACTAGAAAACAAAGATTATTCACCATCTCTCTAAAGTTTTTCCCGGGGAATATTTTTTTTAATTTATTATATAGCTGGCAGACTGAAAATTTCTTAACAATTTCATATAAAAGCAGTTTTTTTATTGTTTTATTTAGACTATTGTTTCCGTTCCTATCGAAGACAATGAATCAAAACCAAATGATGAAGAAGAACTTGAACGAAGACGAGTATTTGAAGAGAAACGTAAATGCCACGAAAGAGTAAATCTGAAAGAGCTTTTAAAGCAAAGTGAATCGGATGTCGACGAAGAAGAAGTCCATTAAATAAACACCTAATCTGATATCAGAAACTTTATATTTCTTAAATTTAATTGATACAAAATAATTGTTTGATTTTCACAAGTTTTATTTAGTATTTCAAGATTAACTTGTGTTCTTTGTCTGTCGCATATGGTCTTGATGATTTGCATTTTTTAATGTGTCCGGACTGTTTTACCGAGTCCCGCGTTGTCATGTTGTTTGTAGTTTATAAAATGTTTTGAATGATCTGAATGTTTATCATTTTAAATTCAAGTGAATGTGGAAGTTTTGGTTCATCTGTAATTTTGATAATAATCAGTCATTTTTCATTTGTTTGTTGATGTCACTGTCAATATTGTCTAGATTAAAGCAATTCTTTTCCAGTTGGAGAATGTCTGTGTGATAAAACCAATTAACCGAATCGCGACCGGAACAGTATCATGACAGTTGAGTCGGCTAAATTTATCATTTATAATCGGTGTTTTTATCTATTCCACTGCGATACTTTATTTATTAAGCCTGATTTGTTTAATTATTGATATTATTATTTGTCTTTTATTTCGACAGATTTTCAATTATATGTAAATAGGGGGGAAATTAATTGTCTGGACACGGAGACTCTTCTGGAATTGTTGAATAATTGTTAGACTGGCAAAAATTAATTTGGGGTTTTCTTTTCTTTCATGACACAGGATTCGATATCTTTTCCCAAGTTGATTAACATTAAATATAATTATTCTTTGAACGTTAATGTTTTTTGCTTGAATTTTCTGTTTCTATTTGTTAAAAATTTGCTTATTATTGATTTCAGAAATGGCAAAAATATAACGTCAAGATTCTCATTGTTCTTTGAGATCGTTTTCTAACTTTCATTTGCAATTGAATTTTTTGGATCTTTTTCGTCAAGAAAGTTCTGAAGAAGGTTATCTAGAAGGTCGTTTACATTTACTTTCCAATTAGGTCTTAGTTTCGTTTTGAGAGTGATGTTTTGCTTATTATTTTTAAAAAAATTAAAAGAAATTCTCATATAATTAGCATTTTAATTATTGATGCTAGCTTTTTGGAATATAAAAGTGCATTCTAAACATTCTCCTTTCAAATACAAAAGAATCACTCTAAAAAGAAATCGTAGGAAATCGAATATATATAAATTATATACAAATTCGTTGTAGCAAGTTTCTACTATAATAAACGTCTGTGAATTTTTTGAGATCCCCCTTATATCACTTAGTTAATTGTAACATTTTCGTTAATCATATATTAACAAAATTAAAAAACTATTTAGATTAGTAAGAACACTTTTACATTATTATTAGTAATAAAATCAAGTAACTGACAAGCACTATTAACAAATACATAGGGAATAACAGCTGTTGTTATTCAAGACTTCTTGTTCCAAACAATCTCTAGCCAATATTTTCTTTATTTTTATTATTTTTTTCCATGAAATTATTGGACGTATTCGGATTTACTTTCGATCCTATGAATCTTTTGTTCTGGAATTTAATAGTGTGAATTATAAAAAGAATCATATAAAACTTATTTTTATTACTTTGGTAGCAAGTTTTTCCGTTAGGTTAAATAGTAGTTATTTGAGTACGTATTCTTCAAGATAGAAGATTTCTATTACTGTTGTTTTAATCAACGCAGAGATTATATATTCAGAGTGCAAATGTACAGTCTACTCCGGCTAATCCGAAAACGTAAAATGAAGAGAAAAACTTTCGGATTAGCCGAAAGTAGAGATATCAGAATAAGTATTTGAATTAAAAAGGAAACTGTCAAATCCAAACAAAAAACAGTGTGCAATTCCAAAACAAATTTATGAAGGTAAGAATAGAATTGGATTTTTTCACTTCACATATTTAGTAATTAAAGTCTGTCATTGATTCTGGAGAACTTTGACAGATAATATGTGTTGAACACAGGTTAGACTCCTTTCAATGTAATCTGATGGAAGAATGTCTGGTGGAAATAATGAAAACGGTCCCAAAAGCTATCATATATAGGCTATCATATTACTCTTCATTGACTTCTTCAAGTTCTTGATGGGCCTCAAGCTTTTAAAACAAACAAATTTGTAGCAGTTGATAACTGTTGTACTTGACACATCTTCCCATGATGCTTTTGCCATATATATACTATCGAGAAGATCCAAATTAAAAGGAATGTTTTCGTTGAAAGCGAGCAATGTAATGGCTTTTAAATCACCTGATGACTCCTGAGTTAATATAAAGTTGAAAAATACAAGTGGCAAATTGTTATCCTGTGAATTATTTTTAATCTATTGACACTTACCTACATACGTCGGCTGTGTTTTTACTGTTCACTTCGAGGGGAGAAATATCAACTCAATATTAGTCAAACTATCCATATATGGATGGGCAGGGCAATTGTTTAGAATAAGTGTCACTCTTCGGCCAGATCGGGCCTTTTTCTGTCAAATTCGCATAGGGATTCTCGAAAGATTTCTTCTGACATACAAGCTTTCTTATTTGCTTCGTATTCCAACGGTGGGGCAATACGTTTGAAGCATCTAGGATTTGATGATTTTCCAATCACAAAGAGTGGTTCCTTTCCGCTAGCCATATTAGCAGTTAGAAGAATCATGATTTGTTCCTTAGATGCCTTGTCACCCTCACATTTCTGGTCTTTAAACGCCATAATATTGTATGCAAGCAATTTCCAAAATAGTCATGTTTCATTACCGTTGTAAACATCTTGTGGTTCATATCTGAATTGCAATGCTATTGTCATAAATGTTGATAATAATTAAAACAGAAGGCGTAAAAAGATTCTCCTTAATTTGGTTGTTTCGCCAAGATTCTACAGCCTTATGTCACCGGATTAACCATGAACACTTTTTAGTTTTAATCCGATACGAGATTTCCAGCGGCATATCAATTCATCTTTAATATAATCCTTTTGATAGCCGCATTTTACTGCAAACTCTTGAGCTTGAAGGAGGTGACAGTCATTAAGCCCAGTGAGATCAGCTGCTGAATCAACCCATCTATTATTCGACCTAGTATTGTACAAAAAGTAAAATACTCGTTGCGGTATTTACCTTTTGAAAATTAGAGGGTCTCAATCATTTTTTCAGGAAGAACGCATGTTTCCTACAAAGGTTCTTCAAAGCTGGATTTATTCTTCACAATGTCCGATATTATTGACTTTCCAATGCCATATTTCTTTGCAATTTCATTTTACTTTACTCCTCTTGGCACTAAAATTTTATTTTCGTCACTCAGAAATAATCATATGTGCTTATCTTTACTCATAGTGTTGAAAGTACATAAAATTTCAACATACGACATCAAACTTTCTCGGAATCAGTCTTTATGAAAGTTTTAAAAAAGATATTGTAAATCCAGAGTACATTACGCAAAAAAATAGTAAGAAAAGTTTACCAATTCTGTCAGCGTCAATATGTTGTGTATTGTAACTGTGATATCCAAAAAAAATATTTCTTTGAAAAATAAAAACAAAGCCTGTAAAATACTAGAATATAATACACCGTATTTTGACAAAAATCAGATCAGGTAAGCTTAGTTTAAATACAAATAAAAAGAAATGTATAAATTCTCACTCAGACATACTATACATTATATTTTAATTTCTATGGTCTAAATAAATAGACAAAATTTGTGGCTGAAATAAATCAGTATTTCATTTTAAACGAAGGGTTAATCCTTCGTAACTCAATATCTAGAAAACCATAAATATTGTGTGAAACAGTAGCTTGTTGTAAATAATGAAACACGCATTTTTTGTTTTTATTTATTTTTAACTTAAACATATAAAAAATTATAAAAAAGGGAGTGTTACAGTTCTGTCACATTGTGTTACAACGCTACAAAAATAAAATGGTACAACAATATTTCAATTTATTTTATATAACTAAGTAAATAAAATCCAAAGTAATCAATTTACCTTTGTGTTTTTTCAAAAATATAAACAATATCAATAGCACAAATATTTTTATTTTTTAAAGAAATTTGCATGCGCGCACTCCACACAATATAATAGAGAGAACAGTCAAATTCATCATCCTACCACCAACGCCACCCGTAGGTATTAATAAATCACTGATGTTGTATAGATCGGTGTGTAACAGATATGCAACAGTGATTTAAAATGTGATATGTTAATAGTTAGAGATCATGTAAGAGTTACAACGGTTTGTTACAGAAGTGTCACACCATGTTACGAAGGGTTAATTTATTTTATATTGTTTTGCGTTTATAATCGCAYAATGTTATTAAATTTGTAAATTTTAACATTCAAAAAACACAGCATTAGTAATTTAAAGTGTAAGTAGCGTTTATGCCACTTTCATTAACATTAGATTGAAGATTAACACTAGTTCTAATTTTGAAGATAACATAAACGCAACTAACAAAAAGATTGGGCACCCTCAATGTTACAACTAATATAGTTCTCTAAAATCTCTATAGTATTGTATTTGATGGAATAATCAGTGAAGTATTTTTAAAACAATATATTTAATTTTTTCCTATATGAACGAAATCAGTCTATCACTAAAAATATATCAACTTGGTCGTTCTTGCTTGCAATTTATATCTAATAGAGATTTTCATTTTTATTTACTAGAACAATTTTAATTAGATTGTCATGTATCAAAACAAATATGCATAATTTAAGATTAATTAAAGAAAACTGTCATCAACTTTTAACTTTATTGATAAATTTATGTATTTTATCTTTTGTCGGTGGGATATAACGTCCCAACATCCGAAATACATCATTGAAAACAACACCTGAAATGTCCTTCATAATTGAAACGCTTCCCTGGTTTAAAGGAAAGAGGGATACAGAATGGGTAAATAAAAATTCCTTGGTATTAATAAAAATTTATTTTAAAAATGCATTATTTTACTGTGGGATTAATTTATATCGCGGAATTAGTTCATTTCGAAATTCAAATACAATTTTGCTTGGAAATTTTTAGTCAAAATTAATTTCTGTTTGTAAATATTGTAAAATTGTAATTATAAATATTGTAATCATTTTTTATTAAAAAATGTAATTTGAATAAAAAATGACTATTTATAAATTTCTTTTAACTTTTCTTATCAGCTATATTAAACTATTTGCACTAGGTGAACTCGTATGCACTATGTGTCCATAAAAAACATTTTAAGTTTGTATCGTTGACTTATAAAGTAATTTTTTATATTAAAAATAAAAGTAGTGTTCCAAATTATCAGGTAGATTGTGAATGAAAAGGTGAAGAGGTTCGGCGGCTGTTCCCTGTCTAATGGGATTCCATACATAGAAATGGGTGGAATCATGTATTGGCAGGCGTACAGCACCGGCCACCAATGATCTGTACAACTGGTCCCAGGGAGTGACCTGTATGGATTCCGATACACGAAAGGTTGGTCGGAGGCTGTAGAAACGGAAGTGCAGTGAGGTGACCGGGATATAAATGATATGGGTAACGGACCGGTGGAGTGGTGAGTCCACCAGGGTAGCTGATGAATCTATAAATAATATAAATTCCGACAGTAAACCATTGGCTAACATACTAACTCTTGATGCCCGAAAGGGTGGTTGATGTGGTGCGGTGCCTGTGTAATGGTGTGGTGCCTGTGTGGCGTGCGGAGACGTTCACCCATTGATGTTGTGCGGGGGGAGGCCGCTAGTAAAAGAACCCCTATGGAAACCAGGGCCGGTGTGAAGGACGCCTTTGGGCCGATATATGCGGCGAATTTAGTATGTATCAACCGGGGACTTTTCCTCAACGATCAAAATTATCAGTATACCGACAATGAAAATCCCACTTTGAAAATAAAAATTGAGTAAATAGTAAGACAAAAAGTAAGACGGTGTGACAATGTTTCTTAATCAAAACCTTGACAATATAACAGTTGTTTCAAACAGAGAAGGAAGAATAATTTATTTATCAAGATATTTAATAAACCCACCCACAAAATATCCACAGTCACGTCTACATAATACAGAAATATTAAAATGTTTTTTTTGTTTTTCTCTAAAAAAATAATTTCTTTTCGTAATTTTTGTTAAAATTCTAATAGGAAATTAGGTCATCTATAAAACATTTTTATTGAAAATATTTTAACCAAAAATAGATTTGACCAGTTTCCAATAATTTTCTGATAATTTTTTCATTATTTCCGTTTTCAATTCATTTAAACAATATTATTACAGTTTAAGAAATTTCAGATAGTTATTTAATTTTTATTAAAAGTCATAGTTTAAAAATATTTAATACATATACATATTTAAGGTGACCAGATTTTTAGATGGGCAAAGCGGGACAAATTGTGAAAAAGCGGGACGTCTGGCCACCTTAAACTAAAGATGAACATATTTTATTGTTGTTTATAATGACATTAGTTTAATTGACTTAAAATATTTGCAAAATTTTATTCGTATATTTCTTTCTAAAATCTCTTTTAAGGTTAAGGTCGGTGATAAACTTTTTGTCATCAATATAAAATATGAAGACTTCGAGTACTTTAGGTTAAGTTTGAGAAAAATTATGTATTTATGAAATATATAAATAAATTATTTATAAATAAATTATTATAAATAAATTATATTTAATTTTCTATGGTAAGTAGCAGATTTGTAATATTTATTTATTTAATTAGCTTGCTAGCACGCTGTACGATCACGAAGTGAATTATCTGAGAGACAAATACAATGTAACTGGTTAGCAAAAGCAATATGTTAGTTTTAGTAGCCAGTAGGATTCTTAAAACGCTTAACAATGATTAAAATAAATATATAATTAACCTTATTTCTAAAAGTCGGGACTTTTGAAAAACGTCGCGGGATGCGGGACAAATTGTGAAAAATCGGAACTGTCCCGCAAAAATCGGGACGTCTTGTCACCTTATACATATTACTTGATGATTATCTACTTATTATTGTAAGTAGATCTTTGAACTTTCCTTACAGCCAGATAGAGACTTGGCTATCATTAAAATAATGAATAAAATTTTACAAAAAATTGGTTATTAAAAAATGATACTACAGGGATATTGATAGTAGAAAAATAGTATCACTAAAAAGTTATTTTTATAATGAGTAGTGATACTACCGTGCCAATCCAACAATAACTCCTAATAAATATGGTATAAAATTTTTTAAAACGAGTTTACTTTTGATATAATATGGCTGGCTTACAATAAATTTTAAATAAACAATAATGAAAAGAATTTCAGCATTTACATTAATAGACTTTTAAATTTAATCGACATATTTTTTTATTTAAAACTCCTCAATGGACAAAAAATTAAAAAGCTTTGCAATCTAAGATACAATTGGGAACGTGAAAAATTCTAGGGACTAGAACTTAACTGCTTTTTGAAAGAAAACAATCCTTTTTTAAGAGTTGTACGACAAAGACGTAAGAAATATGATAAATTTCTTCAACTTGAAGAGGGAGGCGATGGTAAAAAAGGAAAACTCGTAGCATTTAGAAAAGAGCTGTTTCCCAAGATAGAAGAAATAGTGGCACTTAATTAAATAAAAATATTACAGGCATTATCGGTACGGTAGTCGGGCAGTGAATTGATGCAACTGCGGCCCCAATTCTTCGTGAGAATACCTATCAAAGAGTCGGACGGATAATTCTCGTTTTCGTAGTGACTCGAATATGTAGCTTCGTCATCCCTGGTGTGAGTTCCGTATTCATAATTCGAATGAACATATCTCAACAACTCACTTAAAACTAATCTCGGAGATCTTTACACAAATTATCATCAGTCATGAAAAAGAAAAATCAAGCCCTTTAGATTTCAATTTTTATTTACTTTTAAAAAAGTAGCGTATTAAAACCATTATCATATTTTTTAAAAATTACATGAAAGAATTTTTTATTGCTTTTGACGAAATTTCAATAGATCTGTGGATTCTATTTTCGCGATCGATGATATTTAATTGTATTATAAATAAGAATGTATGTGATTTTAATATATGTGAATATTTATAAATGTTAATATAGTTTAATTTTTGCGGTCTCTACAAACAAATTCTTTGTTTTTTTCGTTAATTAACTTAAAACATTTTAATAAACTAAATGAATAAATTATATTTCCCGGAAATATCATGCAGTGTACAAAAAGTCAATCGAACTAATTAAGAAAATAATAGTAACGTCTTTTGCTGTTTAAACAAACTAAATGACAAAATATGGGGTATAATTATTAGCCAACAATTCAAAAACACGAATTTCAAGACATTGTGCTCCGTAGCAAAACAATATTTACATGCATGTGATTTATCTGATAACACTACCAGACATTTTTTCACTTTTCACTTTATACAAGAGGTTTGAAACGAAAATAATGTTCTTTGGATGGCCCTGAAGACCAAATGCATAGCCAAACTTGTCAGGGTCGAACCA
>MQRK01251547.1:0-12875 GCA_001938485.1 Girardia tigrina | reverse complement strand
AATTTTAATTTGCAGAATTTCTAACTGGTTTTTAAATCTAAATTATCTTTTTTTATTACATCTTTAACAACAAAAATTTCATAAAGTTATTCTTTGAAATAATTTTTTAAAATAAATGCCAAATAATTAAAATTCAATTATTTTTAAAAATAACTTTTTTTTAATTAATTAAGATATTTAGTTATAACTGTTTTATAACTTTTGATTTTAAATGTTTTTGTCTCTCTTGAGAGATTATTTACAAAAATTAATTATTCAAAAATTTAAAGAATGAGCCCGTCCTTCACACACATTAAAAGAACAGAAATTAAGCTTTTTTCAAAAATTCCATTTTTTACATATTTTGAAAATTTAAAATTAAATTGATATATAAAAATTTGAAAATTAATTTAGAGGAATATAAACTTATGTTTTCATACAAATACGTACAGAATGATTTAGAAAAATGGCAATAACAACATAAAAAATATTTTTTCAAACTCGCTCAAACTTATATGTACTTACCTAGTTCATTCATCCCAGATCCGTTGATATCTTATCTGTTCATACACAAGAGAAAGAATTTATTTAATGTTATTATTAAAAGGGTTTGAAAACATTTAATTTCTTCACTAGTTGAGATCACACTTAATTGATATTTACAAATCTTTTTATTAATCTTTATCATTCCAGTACTATTTTTCGTTACGATAAACTAGTTTTTCTTCAGATGCTGCTTATTGATAGTCCAGTGAAGATATTTACGGAGTCTTGTACAATTTATTTCCAACTACCAAAGATAATCATATGTTCCTAATTGGGAACGTTGGCATGATGTTCTTAATGCGCAAGTAAAATATCGTTACTAATACAAAAAAAGTAATAAAGGGTACATTATATTTTTGATGATAAAATACACACCATCGACAACATTTACATATATAAACAGATTGTAGTTCATGCAAACAGAAACACACTACACATTATTTATGTGTATGGTAAGCTTCAAAGCATGCATCATGCAACCACTTTTCACATTATCCCAATTTATGACGATAGTTAGATTGACAAAATGCATAACGGCATTGAGATGTTGACTGACTATAGTGTTTGATACCATCATATCTTATACTATTTGGCATAGCAGCTGTAGGTTCACCAAGAGGATGTTTTCAAGATGACTGCAGTAAAGCAAGAACAAATTCACGTCTGAACTGGATATGGAAAAGCGCTTCACTCGAAGGAAAAAACAATACAGAGTAGCTTCCAAGAAGCAACAACGGTCATGTTCAATGCGTTGGTAAACAGATTCCATCACAATTTCTTACCTTTTATTCTTGATCTGTAAATTGATAGCAAACGATCCAACTAATCAACTCCGCCACTGACCAAAGTATAATAAGAGATCATTTTCGGTTGTAGGATGGTCACGTTCTGCTGTGATTTCTTGACCTGACGTTTCACATTTGCAGCTGGTTCAACGTGATTGAAGTTTGTTCCGCAGGTTACGACGTTATTATCCCTCCTTCGCACAAAACAAATTTTACCGTCGGATAAATGATCGTATTTACCCCAATCATTCTTTTGGAATGTTGCTCAAGTTGGTAGTTCGACAGTTGCGGTATGATGTTTTCATACAGTCCCTGTTGCTTTGAGATTGATTTCTTTCAACTGAATGAAGAGTTTATTAGAGAAGAAGAAATTGTCGAAACACAATTCATGATCGGTTTTCCTCTCTAGAATTTCAGCAAACTTTAGAACAACATGCTAACCTAGGCTTGGTATTTCTGGATAATCAGATTTACCATTGTACATTGATGTCTGGAATGGCAAACCATCCAATGAACAAATCATCTAGATTTTGTATCCAAAACTTATGGGCTTACCGCGGATGAACATTTTCGCACCATATTACCCATAATATTGGACCATTGACTCATCAATGCTCAACGTTTTCGAGAACATTACAAATTGAGTAAAGGATCGATCGAGTATATCCGTACGCTCCCACTGGCCGAAGAAGACTTTCTGCAAGACAACTCACCGCGGAAAAACTTGCCGCATGATTTTGCTTATCTTTTTATCTTCAAATTATTTTAGAATCATAATTTTTGCTTTAAGAAAAAAATTAAATAAACAATAAAAAAAAGTTGAGGATAACTGGGATTTCTTGGAAGACTAAATGTATATGAAATACGAAGAATCCAGTAAATTTAAGAAAAAAATTAAAAATCTAATAAATTTCAAACACTTTTAAAAATTTTGAAACTGAATTTTCGAGACTTAACTGTCTCTTTCCCTAAATATAAATATTTCAATTAAGTTTTCTATATTTTTAAGTTATTATTTTATTCAAAAAATTAAAAAGGATGGCAACTTATTTTTAAAAACAAAAATACGCCATTTGTTAAATATACATTTATTTTTCATGACAATTAATTACGACGGTATAACCGTCATCGTCAGGTCTCAAGAAAAAAAATGAATTTTAAATCTGCTTATATAGGCAATCAGTGATTATGTCATCTAAACACACTCAATAGGGTTTTCGAGAGACCCGTTTACACATTAATCTTATAAAGTGCTTCACAGGTAACCCTCGTAATAGTTTTTAAAACGAGAACACAGAATTTTAAAATCATTTATGTTTATGTTTTCCTTCGACTTACAACCCTTTCTGTGTTCTGCAATATTACGTACACCTACATTCCGACCATTTTCTTTGATTCTCTTACAAAGATGACGGGACGTCTCTCCAGTGTATGTGGCATTACACCAATTACATGTAAATTTATATACGAGATCCGAACATAATCCAAATGAGGTTGGTGATTTATTACAAAACACATTTTGGATTTTATATGTTTGTGATATTATTTTTAAATTAAAGGCATTATTTACGCATTTTGAAATTGAACGTTTAAATTGACAAAATCCCTCTGAATATGGAATGCTTAAAACATACGATTTAAAAGTATTTTAAAGTTTTTGAGTCTTCTTTATCATTTATAATCGGTTTATTAATTAATTTATCTATTGTTTCTTTGGTCAATTTCTCAACAATTGATTTTAAGTAACCATTTTTATTCAATAGTTTAGTTAATTGATTAATGATATCACAACTTTTTGTATAAGTTGATGATAATGACCAAGATCGAAAAATTAGTCCTCTAATCATATTGTATTTGTATCGAGATTCACAAAAAACTGTTTGGCGTTGTATATAACCAAGTATCAGTTTTCTTTCTGTGAATCTCAGTCTCATAAACATCTCTTTTCCTTTCAATCAGTAAATCTAGGAAAGATAATTTACCATTATTCTCTTTTTCTGTTGTAAACTTAATATTTATACCGTCGAAATTAATTGTCATGAAAAATAAATGTATATTATTTTATTGTTCTATTTTAAAATATCACAAAATATAATTTTGTCACAAAATTAAATTTTGCGGCGAGTTGTCCTGTGAAAAGTTTTCTGCGGCGAGTCTTCTGCGACTCGCTCAGGAGCATATCATACAGTGACTGAATTTTTGCTCCTTTTGGTTACTGCAGGTTGTTTTTTGCTTTTTTATCTCAAGAAAGCGTGATTTAGACATTGCTTTTGAGACTGCAGAGCAACCAAGGTCATCACATGTACTCCAGTAGTCTTGTTCAGATGGTAAACTCTGCTAACCCGACAGGAGTAAAATACCAAAGAAACAACGTATTTCGTCAACGAAAACATCAAAATCGGGAATGTTTTTTTCTCTGTTAGCATACAGTTTGTATTTATGAAGAAACTCATCAAATACTGAAGCATAAAATATAGTTTCAAACAATTGTATTAGCGACATAATAATCAAATTAGGATGTCTATTAGTATGTGTCTCGATATTCGTTGATGGAATAATATCAGCCTTTGCTGATTCAGCAAACTCGTCTGATTTTTTCCAATCGGTTTCAAGGTCGTATTCCTCATACTTCGTTACTCTTCTTTTCTTTGTAGCAGAAGCTGATGTCTCTTGCTTCTGATATGTTCAGGTGTTTTTCGAGAACGACAGGTGAAGACCTGAAACATAGCACAAACATCTCCTGGTTCTCCCGCATCTAACAAATTCTCGTTGATATCCTCCAGTTCACTGTCTTTCGCTACTGCAGGAGGCAGAATACAAATCTCGTTATCCATGTCATTATCACTGATGCCTTCATCATCACTAGAACCACTTTCGGTATCGGACTGTAAAATCTTTTCAACAGCTTCACTCAGTCGGTAAAACCATTGATGATTCCTTATGCACGATGCTCTAAAACACAACTTAATTAATCACAATAATTAGATTTATGAATTAAGCTAGTTTCAAAATCAAAAAGTGATCATATAAAAAACTAAAAATGTTTTAAAACAACATAAAGTATTGAAAAATGAAACTAAAAGCATGTTTCTTGTGCATTATTATAGTGCTTCATACAAAATATTTCAAATTTTATGAATATTAGGATATATATATATATAGTATTTATAAAGCTTATTTATGCAGTGCGGTTTATCAGGAATATTATACCAACGTTCCTGTAAAGAACGCAAACCAGATAACAAAATTTATTAGGTGAAATATTGATTGGGGTTAGCTAAACAATTCAACTGAAAAATCGTCGATCTTTTATATTAAGGCAAAATTATACAATATTATATAATATGCCCTGGGGTCAGTTTATGCAATTGCATATTCCGGTGATGTCATGACATATGAAATCACCGGAATTTGAACTCTAGTAATATCATGAGATGTGACATCATTGAAGTTCAATATTATTGAATGTGATGAAGAATGACATCACCACAGTTCCCAAATGGGAACATCACCCAAAAAAATTTTGAATAAAGTTTGCTATAGCCTAAAATGAACTGTATTTTGCACCTTCGTATGCAATATAATGTGAAAACAAGAAAACAAGCAATTTGCGTAAATTGTGTTGCTGTAGAAATAAATAAATAAAATATAAAATGCATATCTAAATATGTAAATTAGTATAACTTTAAACTTTGATAAACATCAGAATACATAACTAATTTAACACAATACTGATTGGATGGCGTAATACTGGCATTTGCTTACTATATGCGAAAAAGTCAAGGTTATATTGTGGATGCTTTTTGTATTATTCATGTATTTACACATGTTCCCATTTGGACAAGCTGGAATGATAAAGGTTAATAATCATTTAAACAAATAATTATTATTTAAATCGAATTATTAAATCCATTCTTTATGCAGCCAGAACTCTACTTTCCAACAAAATTTTAATTAAAAAAATAATTTAAAAAACACAATAAAAAATTAATATAAACTTCTTATAATTTATAAGTAGATCTTTTCAATTAATATTGTTCTGGAAGTCCGAATTTTCCGTTTTATCCCATTTTTGGACCTTAAAAAGTTTTTTCGATCAAATTTTCACATAATCATTTATTGTCATCGATAATGAGTGAGTTTGTCAAGTTTGAAGAAAATTGATTGAGTAAAAAGCTTTCAAAAATAGTTTTCTAAATTCCAGGTATACATGCCTAGAAAGTAAGCTTATATAAAGAATGGAAAAATGGAAAGGAAAATTAATTCAATAAATATATTCTAAGTTTTTAATTTTATTATAATTAAAAGCTATTCATATCCTTCGGTATCCGATTACTTAACACGTTTACTGTTGTGGACAAGGTAGGTCATCCAAGCATGGCTGTTAAACTCCATCATATCACTTGAACAAATAGCTGGAATAGAAGTACAAGGGCTGATTCACAAAGTAGAGAGAGTAACCATCGATTAAAATAAAACCAACCCCTCCCAGTGTTGAAAAATGTAAATTGAAAATATTTAAATTAAATTAAAGTCTTTTTAAATAGCAGTTTAAACTTTATTTTCATAACAAGGTTAAGAAAAGTAAATAGATTAAATAAAAGATTGCAATCTGTTAATCGAATTGTTTTTCGATTTTACAGTGTTATTTATTTGTTTAAATAACTGAAAATTGAATACCAAAGAAAATTAATTCTCTAAAGTAATTTGGTGATTTTTCGTCAAATTTATTAATTAAAATATCACGTTGCATTAATCGCGATTATAAATATTTATTTATTATTTTCTTAACGAATATTCACAAATAATTTTAACAGTTTATATAAGTATATAATTAGATAATATATTAAATAAAAATCAATATTTTTATTAATAACCAAAGTCATCCATTTAAAAATATATTTTACGACAATATATTTCGACGGATCTACCGTCATCTTCAGGTCACTAATTATTAATCAATTCACCTGGATATAAATACAAAAATAATGATTATGTAATCGATTGCATGAAATCACGCTAATCAAAATTCTCAATAAGCTGGTTGAGACTACCGATTGAATATTTTTATTTATTAATAAATTTTATAAACTCTTTATCTACTGACGGAACTTATGAGTATCAATCACTTTAAAACTTTATAGCTTAACAACCATTACTTATATTTTGATTATACGTTTAAGAAACAGTCTTTTGATTCTACTTTTTCTTGATGTATGACAGTAGTTGTTCTAGTCCGATGAATTTTGCAGAGATGTCAAAATAGAAAGTAGCTGAAGAATTGTTCATATTTTGAAGAAATTTTCAGTAGTTCATAATGTAGTCGATAAAGGGTTAACAGTTTTGTAAAAATATAAAATCTATGATGTATTTAATTTAGTTTGCTGATCAAAATTTAAATGGGTTTAAAAATTATTTTGAACTGAAATCAAATTGAAAATTTTAAAAATTAAGTAGAAAAGAAAAAGTTAACAAATTAAAATTTTTATTACAACATTAAAAAGCAACAGAAATTCATTTCTCAAAGTATGGACTATACAAATTTATCATAAAGAAATTCGGAGATTGTGTATTAAAAATATTCTTGACTTCCGTGCTCAGTTCTGTTGCATATGCAAAATAACGATCCTTAAGACTCTTCTTTTGATTGTCAAATAGCGCAAAATAACTGGAAACCAAATCTGAACTGAATGATGAATGCTGGTACAGTTCGAAGCCATATTCTTTCACTTTCGCTGTATAATATGCAAATAGGATCTTTGAAATGGAGGAGATCAATATGTTTTTCTCTGGATTTGTGTCATAGTTTGTAAATTTGACTGAGTAATTCATCATAATATAGAGTATTCATTGTCATTCCTTTGTCTAAAAAATAAATTTTAATGATTCACGATGGTACAAAAACATTGATTCACCCTTGTAAGAGGTTCCAAAAATGACTTCGCGTTCTGCACATTTAAGTCACCATTATATAGAATCCCGTCTGTTTCATGAAACGTACAAACTGATTGACATTTCATCTCTCATGATGATTTTATCCAGAATTATTTCGTCATGTTACTTAAAAAAATCCAAATTCACAGCACAAATATTTGAATCACATTTCACCAGTCAGAAATTTAAGAACGAATAGCAAAAAATGTTTGCACTCAGAATTCCGAGTGCGAGCTCTCTAAAATGGATTTTCTTTCTTTTGTGATTGTTTTCTTAGAGAATTTCCATTTTAAATCTTATAATTTCTTATGTTTTCCTTCTCTTTCCAAGTCAAACATAAATTGTTGTTCATTTTAAAAGTCAATTATCAAACAACACTTTCAACCACTTTATTTAGAGTTCTAGAAAATTTTTACATGAAAAATAACTCCTTGAAGAGAGGGAGTTTTGAAATGGAAAATATTTTCGAATTCTTTTTAATATCTAAGATGTAAGTAGACCAAAAAAGACGAAATACGATAATTCATACACATTATGAGAGGTTAATTTAAATTTGAATCTCTCCAAAATAATTTATTATTTTTTTAATAAATTGTGGTGTTAAATTATGAGTTCTGAATTTGAAAATAATGAAAGTGGCACAAACGCTACTTACATACATCAAATACACTATTTTTGATATCATACTTTTTGATACTCCTTTTTTAATTTTATGAGGAGTAAATTAATTTTCTTTTTGTTGACAAATTTCATTAATTTAGAAATGATTAAAATTTTTATACATTATTTTACAATTTTTAAAAAATTACTTTAAATTAAATTTTGATTTCAAAATTAATAATAATATTGAAATATTTTAATGTATGTAATTTCTGGAAATAATAAATTTGAGGTATAATTAATTTTTAATATGGTGGAATAAAATGTTTTCCTAAATTTTAAAATTGATATTATTTTAAAATAAATTTAATCAATTTCAAATTAGAAAAGATTTAAAATATTTTGAAAAGAATTTTTTTTATTAAATATTATTCTGGAATAAATTATATCAATTTTAAATTTATAAAGATTTTTAATATTTCACGAAGAATTGTTTATTTTAAAAATGTGTAATATTGTAGAATAAATTTTAATTGATTTATAAGGTTGTTCGGAAAGTTTGTAGTGTTTTTTATATAAATTTCAAAGATGATTTTTCAAATTTTCTCTGAAAATTAAACCGGTTTATCTTTTATAAGTAAATATAGATATACTAGATTTTAAAAATACATCGTTTTTGTATAGATTATAAATTTATAATGGAAGAAAATAAACATCATTTAAGACAAGTTATAAGTTTTATTTTAATAAGAAAAAAATGCTGCAGAAACCAGGAAAAAAATCTGTAAAGTTTATGATTATGATGTTGTTGGAGAGGGTACTGTTCGAATTTGGTTTGTAAACTTTAGAAAAGGAAAATCCAAAGTCGAGTATGGAGAAAGATTTGGCCGTCCATCAAAAAAATCCATCAGATAACATCCGATAACCCAAGAATTAAAACAATAGAATTGGCTAACATGCTTGGTATTAAGAACACTAATTGAATTTTGAATACATTTATTGGTATCACATATTGAATTGTCACTAGAACAATTTTCCACAAAACTTGCGTGGCTAGTCATTGTTCTTGATTGATAAATTTTTAATATTTCTAAACGTCTTTTCATTCAAATAATTTTAAATTAGAAATAAATTTAATTTACAATCCGATTACAAAATAATTTATAATTTAAATTACAAAATATTTTTTATTTATTTAAGAAAAATATTTTTAATATATTATTTATGATATATTAATTTATTTTTAAAGTTTGTTATTTAAATTTTAATAATTGATTAAATAATCCGACTTTTAAAAATATTTAAAATAACAATCTTCCATCTGGGTGGGAGAAACACAATCCTAAAACAACATACTAAACAACATACAATAAATACCATTCAAAATTAATCGTCGTACTTGGTATATCTTATAGCACCGCTCACGAACACCTTATCAATCTTGGTTTTGTTTTAAGATTCGATATACGGATACCGCACCAATTATCAGAAAAGTACTTTCAGAGCGTGCCTTCGTACGCAATTCTTTGATAAAAGGAAAGAAAATCGAGTCTTTTCTCAAGCGACTGATAACAGGAGATGAAAAAAATATAATGTACGATAACGTTCAGCGGAAAAGATCTTAGACACAGCTGTGAGAAGCCACTTTTATTGACTAAGCCCAATCTTGATCCAAAAAAGGTTTCACTTAGCGTATGGTGAAATGGAAGTGAATAATTTATTTCAAATTGTTTCTCAACAAAGAAACAATTAATTGTGACAAATATTATCCCCTTTTTCAGGTCTTTTCAAAACTCCCATAGTGGAAAGAAAGTTGAAAATTCAGAAGGTTGCAAAACGTACCTGGATGAGATTATTTCGAGTAAAAATCAAAGATTTTACGAGAAAGGCATAACGAGTCTTGAGTAGAGACGGAGAAAGGCGTAAGAGAGCAACGGAGAATATTATATTGAATAACTAAGCCTTTAAAAACCTCCAAACTCCTATTAAAAACACTACGAATTTTCCGAACTACCTAATAGCTATTATTTTTAAGTTTCAGTTTTTAGAAATTTAATCATAATTTGATTGTTAAGATAAATGTCGTTAAATTGATTATTAATAGAAAGTTGAAAAATTTGTTTGAAATAAAAATTATTAATTTTTACTAATTAAAATGAATTTGACTTCGAATATCGAAAACGATATCAACACAACTAACAATAATAATATTTATTATTTTTTTTTGTTTTAAAAAATGTTTATGATACTTTTTCTGTTTTTAGAAAATTATCGTTTATAAAAGAAAAAGTATAATTATTTTTAATTGATATTTTCTTCTGTTTTTTTACAGAAAATAATTTATCCATTTAATCATGGAAAACACAATATTTGATCGGTCTAATCTCTGTTTTTTAAAAAGAAGAAGAGATTTAATCAAAAAGACTATCGGAGAAGTCAGACATTTTCCTCATTTATTTATTAACAAAAGCATTTAATTTACTTTTATTATTTCAAATTAGAATTTTGTGATTTATTATTAAATTTTATCAAAATCTTTTTGTTTTATTTCCTTGACATTTTCTTTACTAATGTGACTTTTACTCTTATTTAGGATTCAAATTTTCAGTATTAGATTGGGTCATACATATGAATGCTTTACAATCAATCTCGACTTTTTGTGAAAAAAAATCGCGACTTTTTTATTTGGTTTGCAACTATGTAGTTACTCATTTCAGTTATATATGTCTTTCAATCCCATTTTGGTAGAATCGGAAAGTTCCGGTGTATTTTGAGTTTCTTCCAAGTTTTTATGATAAAGTTTCGTAAAAATTTTTGAATTAATTTAAAGTTTAATTTTCGTAAAAAAATGTTAAATTATTTTAAATTTTAATTTCGTAAATTTTCAAAATTAAATGAATTAAGTTTGGGCGAAATAATTGAGTTATTAAGAAATTTGTTTAAATATGTGAATTGTCGATATTCATAAATTTTGTGGTGTTAAATTATGACTTCGGAATTTGATAATACTGAAAGTGGCATAAACTCTACTTACAGGGGAAATGTAAATGTCAATAAATTCGATTTATTCAGAAGTTTGAGTATTTCTCAAAGTTATTGATTCATTGATCGACTGCTGAATTGGACTGTTTAAATAAATAATTAGTATTTGTGATTAAATTGAAATAAATAATTAGACGATGATTTGTTATTTTCATTACATATTTATGATTGGAAGAACCATTTGCGAATTTGAGAGTCAGAGTAAAAGATTATCAGAAATGAAGTTGTTTCATGAATATTAAACAAATAATTTCAGTTAATATTGAAGAAATCGAAAATATTAATCAGTCATCTGGATAAGAGACACCACACTAAAACAACGGTACGGGGACACTTAATCTCGAGACAGTTAATCCCAGTACAGTTAATCCCGAAAACACTTGATCCCTAGGACATTTGATCTCGATCGCATTTAATAATAACAAAAATGACAAGTCTCGAATAAATATTATTCTTAATTAAAAAATAACTTTCAGGAGTGCGACATATGAGCCATTGCATTCCAGGTTTTCGGGTGATGACATTGAAAGAGTGACTGAAGGTCATGATGCCACCGTTCAACTGAGATTGTCGTTCTCACAATTCCTGGAGTTATCTGATTTCATTGTTCAACTCTAAAGAGTGATGAGCCATAAGCTGCATTACGACGCCTCAAGCGAAGACCGACTTGATTTATTCCATCTCCAAATACCAAATTGATGGAATAAAACTGAAAAAAACACCGTGGATGCAAGTGCAAAGGTTCCAAAAGTAATTCAGGTCTTCGGGATCAAATTACCTCCAATTACCTTGAGATTAAGTGACATCGGGATTAAGAGTCGTGGATTCAAAGCAACATACAACATTCAAATGCAAAATGCATAAGAGTGCCTATATTTTTTTGCGTGCTGTACAATGTACAATGTAATGTTATAATAGAAGGTACAATGTCTAACATACTACTAACTTATACAATGTGACGACGCAAATTTTTTTTTACTAAATTCTCATTTTTATTACGAAGTTTCATATTTAATTAAAAATGTGTAGAAAATGTTTTTAAAATTCAACCGTGCAACCAGTCGATAAACCGTGCATGAATAGATTTAACATTCAAAATTTTTGCTCTTTAATAACTCTCATTAAAAAAATTTTTAGATTTTGTACTAAAAATTGGAATTGAAATTATAACGCGATCCTTTAAGCTGAATTTCTTTCCCCCTCCATCATTTCCTTAGTAACATCAACTTGAAATATGGCCGAGTGGACAAACATCCTCTTTAAAGAGGGAAGAGGACGGAGGATAAGAGACAACAGTGACAACAGAAATTCTAATTAATTAATCCAGTGACGTGAAATTACAATTCTCAATAGGCGCAATTAAAATTGAATTTGTTTTTTGTCTTTCCAAATTTATTTTATCGTTCACTGGACTTAATTTGTCTGGGAAAAAAGAATCAGAGGAAATCTTCGGATAATTTCATAAAATTATAAAAAAACTGGAAAAATATTAATTCAAATTCTTTTTCCAGTGAATGATGTTTATTTTCTACGATAAAATGTTTACAATATTTGATTATTATACAATATTTTTTTTCGTTACATTTGACTTTTTAGTTTGTAAAAAAATCTTTTGGAGTTTAAGAGTCTAATGCTACTAAAGTAGTATAGGTAATAATTTCAACACTTGATTAGGAAAAGAGAAGAAGGAGAATTATGCAGCAAGATCAATATTCTTTATGTAGTCTCCGTAACATGGAAACGAATGCTGGCTGACGTTCAGTAGCCGACTCGTGTCGCCGTAGGTGTATCCATCAATTTCTTTTTCACCTGAAAAATACGATAAAAAAATAAAATTCTTTAATTATTATTAAATATAATTTAGTTTTCTGAAATAGTTTATTTAATTGAGTAGAAATTTGATGTATTTTCCTCTTCCATTAGCTTTATTAAAAATCAGATATAAGGAGATGAGGAATATTTATTAATTAGAACGATAAACATCCGGTT
>MQRK01251542.1:5954-16915 GCA_001938485.1 Girardia tigrina | reverse complement strand
AAAATTTTAGGTAATATAGTAAATTAAATATTGTTTTTAGTTTTCTAAACATATAAAATTACAGTATGATAAATAAATAAATAAACAAAACATAAATTAAAACACGTTTTTGTAATATTCTATAATGTTATTGGATTTATAACGTAAAAAAAATAGGACACGTCTGAAACATTCAATATACATAACCCAAATGCATGTATTAAAAATTTTTATTTCAAAAAATCAAAGTATAATATTCTATGAATATAAGATGAAAGAGGATGTAAACGACGTTAAGCTATTTTTAAACTATGAAATGATCTCTTCAAACTCCAAAATCAAATGTAGTAAAAAGCAAATGATCAGAAAACGCCTGACCCGTTATATGCTTTGAATTTTTGATGATGAGTAAGATGTGGCAGAATATTCCACCAAAAGAGTTTCTACACATTTTTATACAAATTCAAGGAACTAGAAATCATTATTGGTTCATTCATAAGAGCTTGGTCAAAGCGTATCTATGTACTGAAAGCTTGAACTCCGAACTTCTGAAGTCTTGTGACAACTCATGTATATTTTATGGTTTATATCTGATGTAGATACTACGATTAAATACACAATGCCCTAAGTTAAGTGACGTTGTTAGTCATAAAGTCGAGAAAGACTTATCTGCTAACTAACAAGAATTGTATTCCCAATTTTATGTTTCAGCTTTTATATTCTTCCGAGGTTTTTAATGTATCATTTTATAGTGATTTTTCTTTACTTTACTCTTATATTTAAAAAGAAGACAACAAATCTTTAGATGTCAGTTTGTTTACCTATAAACAAAGTACTGACTTTTAGAACTGTCTATATCTGTCACTATTAAGGTGGATCTTCTCCTGTAGTAATAATTAAATATTTTAATATTAAATTACTAAAAGAACATATTTAATAAATCATATAGAGATACTTGAATTTCAAAAGGAATTTTGCAAATGCATCAACAAACAGATTTAAATAAAAATGTGCATTATTAATAAAAAATTTAAGAAGGCCTTTATTAGCAATGTTGGGTTCTTGATCAATATTGTAATTCATTAACACCAAAAATTTATTAATAACACAATTAACAATTATTCAAACAATTTTTAGTTAACAATTTTTGTTGTAATAAAAATTGTTGTTTTTAATAAAAAAATTTGTAGAGGAACTTTTCTATCGTTTTCTTTATGACCAGATTCTTATATAAAAATATGAAATTATAAATATAAATAACTGATAAGTAATTTTAAAATTGAAAATTTTTAATTCTATTTATTTGAAAATTTTTTAATTCTATTTAATAAAAATTTTGTTGTCAAATTTTTACTAAATTAACCTTAATGATTTTTTATTATTTTAGAATTAGTTTAGTTATTTCTTTTTTTTGTGAAACATTTTTAATTAATAAAGATTTTAACGTTTTATTTTTTTTCAATATTTAAAAATTTTATTATTAATATTTAAAAGCATTTTTACATACAATTATTTTAAATACCATACAATTTAAATACCAAAAAAATAATTTATAGTATTTTACAGTAATTTACAAGTTTTATTATTATTACGATACGTTAATGATATGTCTTAATTAATTTTTTTTTACAAAACTATTTAGAATAATTTTTAAAATTATTACAACCTATTTTATCCTTGTATTTATATATTTTTTAATCAATTATTTAAAAATTCATTATTTACCAATTAATTTCATTTTAAGTTTTTTTTTACTCTTCAAATAAAGTTCGATTATTCTCGAAAATAACTTTTTAAAATTAATTACAATATATTTTTAAATTATAAATGTTTAGACAACTTTTGATTTTAAATATTTACTTATTTCAAATATTATTTATAAAAATTATTTATTCAAAAATTTAAAGGAATGAGCTTTTCACATGAGTCCTTCACAAGCAGTAATAAATTGAAATTGTAAGTAATAATAAATTGTAATTTGTCAAAAATTTATTGGTTAAAAATGCATTCAATAATTTTTAAATGAACATTAGTTTTTAAATATTTTAATATTCAATAAGTTAAATTGTTTACTCAAAAGTATTATTAAAATTTATAATTATAAAATTATAATTAATTAGTATTTAAACAATAATTTCATTCAATTAATCTCATTAGATTAAAATAATCTATCAATAACATATCAATCCCATTTGAGAAGGAGAGTCACAAATCTAAACAGCATAACAAACTCACAATATTTAGAATTTTAGCTCACAGTCTTCTTGTAGGGGTACATACTGAATGAATATACTGAATGATGCTTGAATTTATATTTCTTAAATAGCTTCTATCTAAATACCTAGCTGATGTTAATTTATTAAATATTAAATGAAAACCAAATTCAAGAATAAATAAAAATTTATTTTTAAAAGCCTTTTCTTCTTAAAGACAATGTAATTCAATGAGGCAGGGTAAGTGGTTCTTACAAATCGAATCAGCAATATTTTCTAAACAATATAATAGTTAAACAAGGAAAAATCACATTGAACTTCTGTGAAGGGAAAAGTACTTTATCTGAGTTTCTTCAGTTATTTATTGTAAAATTCAAATTTAATCTTAATCATGGATGGAATCCAGGAAATTCGGTACCCCCCTATTGACGGGACAGCAATTAAATACTTTTTCGAATAAAAATTTCAGACATTTAGGATTCTTTGTAAGAGATAAAAAAAACAAATTTTTTAAAACTTCAAATAATTCCTATTAAACAGTATTCTATCTTGATAATATTTTAATAAACTTTAGTTTTAAAATTATTAAAAAAACTTTAAATCATAAAATTTCAATTATGAAGTCAAAGAACATTTAAAATATCTCATCAAATATAAAACCATTTCAAGATAGATAGAAAAACTTATCGGAAATGTGAAAAAAAGGAAGATTCTCTGAAAAGCATCTGCATACATTAAGAAGTAGTTCTCAAAATCGAAGTTAATTAGATAAAAATTTAAAAATAAAGAGTTAGAGATTAAAGTGGGATTCGATAAAATATTTCTTAAATTCTAAAGTTTATTATAAAGACTTCCCACCAAATCGCGGGTCTGAAAGTCCTTTTATCAGCAGGTAGACAGTTTGGATACTTTCAACAATATACAACGCACTACCTACTTCTGCCTCGTGACCCTTGTTTCAAAGTTTACCGCACCTTACAGAATCGCACAAGAAAACGAGTAAACATGGCTCTCGCACTGTACTATAAAAAAGGGGTAACGAGTTTACTTGTCTCATGAATACATTGTATTGAAATGAAATGATTAAAATTTGTTAAATATTCAAAAGTAATTACTTTTCAAATTAAAGACTTAAAAAAATTTATTTTTGAATTCCAGTTAAAAGTATAATATATAAATAATAAAAATATAGATAAGTACTCTCATCAGTAATTGAAGCACAACGTATTTCCTATTTTATGGATCTTTTTTTAAATAAAAAAAACTATTCAAAATTTATTTATATATTTATACCTGAAGTTTTGTATAGACAAAATTATAATTAATATTAAACCAAAAGTATATAAATATTAATCGTAAATAATAAAATATTTATATTTCAAGATATCGACTTTGGTTTAAAATGGCCATGAAGAACATTAAATGATCTTTAGCTAAGATAATGACTTTAGGACTCAAAATCATCTTTGACATGAAATTCTCGATCGCCTAAACTTTAATTCAAATTTTAAGAATTGAATGTTGGATAACCTTGAAAGAACTTGGTAAAATAACCTATTTACCAATTTAGAGAGAATGGCTAATACGTTATTTTATCAAATAATCAAAATATACTAGGCTAACTGAATTACTTAATTGGGTGAGCTTAGTGATAATATAACAACTAACGTTTCACGGCAATATATGTATATTGTTTTTTTAACAAACTACAAAATATAATAGTTACCAAAATAAAATGATCACAACAGCAGTAATGAATGATCAAATAAGTACTTGTCGATTATCAGATTTGTAAGGCGATAATTAAATTCGTATGACAATAAATAAATTCGTTCGGCAATGGTTAATCAGTATGGATAATAATTATTTCGTATGGCAATTATTAAATTCATTAAGCAATAATTAACTGCCCAAGGCAACAATCAAACCCGAATTCGCATAAGGCAATAATTAAAATTTGAAATTTGTGATCAATACATTGATCGCAATTTCAAATTCATATTGCCATAAGCAATATTACGAATCCAATTTATTAGGTTCGTGATTAAAATTGGAAGTCATAATTTTGCAAACTTTATTTCTAATACAACTTTCATTATTGAAACAAATTTATGAGGAACAATATTTCAGTTACATAAACCAGATTTCAAATTCTTAATATAAATAATAATATCGATAAATATACAAATATGTTATTTTATTCAATTTTGTATAAATCATATGTTGTTTTTTGCTTTATTATTTTGTTACAATGTTTATTAATTGAAATATAAATTTATATTTTTAAAAATATTTTTTAAAAATTCAATTCTTAAATGTTTTTTTTAATTTTTAATCATTCGATGATAAATTATTTTTTAATAAAAATCTTTTATTTGTTTTTAATAAAAATCTTTTATTTGTTTGTAATAAAATTGCATTCTTTTTAAAATTTATTTTACTTAATATTGATTTTATACATTAAAAAGGTATTATGATTTTATTTTAAATAGTGTTACAAAATATATCAAAATCTTCTTTACAATATTCTTTAACTTCAAAGATGATATTTTAATTGTGAATTTTTTAAAACTTCATTTTTATAAAAATTTGTCCCAATTTAATTAAAATAGTATCATTACTCTAAAAAATTTTTAAAAACTTATTTCATTTTAATTAGTAAATATATTATCTATAACTTAAATTTTTATTTTAAAGAATTATTTTATTTTAATTAATCGACATTATTTTTACTTTATCTAAAATATAAATATGTTTTTTTTAAAAATATCAAAAATTTAAAGTTCACCAAAAGTAACCCAAAAACAATTATTATTACGAATTTAATTATTGCTGACCATAAACCAAAAAGAAAAAAACAATAAATAAATAAATAAAAATAAAAATATTCTCATAGCAAACACCGACAATCACAAAGAAAATAAAAAAAATAAAAAAATACATAACATTATATCTTTACATTTTCTTGTTTACGAGATAATACAACCTAAATCAGTCCATATATTAAAGAAAAAAATATTTATTATTATTCCATGCAACAATATGCAAGCATAAGTCTGCTTTAAGCACTCTAATTTTTTAAAAGTAAACTTGTCGGTCACCCTCAACACCCATTAAAGAGCATCAAAGATATAAATAAATATTGCATGGAATAATAATAATAATAAACCTTGGATCTCCCTCCCCTCTTGACGTAACATAACAAAAAAAACGTAGTAAATTTTTCTTTAAAATCAGAATAAAACATTTAATAAAACATTTAAATATCTAAAAAATTATAGTTTATGGGGTCCTTAAAGAGTCTCGTAGCCGTTAAGAGGTTTGATAAATATTTACGTACATACACGGAAAACCGAATACAATAGTGCCTTTTTTCATATTCTAAAATGCATTAAATATTTTAAAATGAAAAGTTGAGATATATTTTTTTAAGAATTAAAGTAAAAGATATTTTAATAAGTCAGAATTAACGAATTTTAAAGTAAGAGATGTGTTTTTTTAATTAAGAATAAAAAATAGATCGACTGAATAAATTAAGACTTTAATAAAAAGAATTTAAATAAATAAATTTTAACTTAATTAACAATGCAGATAAAATAAAATATAAAAAATCAAATTTTAAAAAAAATATTCTACAAAAATTATAATCAATTGGAATTATTTGAATTATTGAGATTTGGTTAACTTACCATTAAATTTGTTCAGATTTTATATAATTAAATTATATTTTTGTTTGTCATTTAATTAATATTTTTATTAATACTACTATAGGTGTAACTAGCAGAGTTGTTTCAAATTTTAAATAAATAAACATTTAAATTAAAAGTTGTGAATTTGCATCTCTATTGACCCGGAAGTGGCCGAGACATTAACATCATACTCATAAGTTTTAAAAAAATTATCTTTTAAATAAGAGAAGTTTAGTTTAGTGATTCCTGATGTAACATACTCTTGTAAATTAGTTTTAAATTCTGAAAATATATATAAACTGTACTGCTAGGAAACTGCTTCTATATACAGAGTGTTTAAATAACAAGAGTTGATAAAATAAAATATTGGTTTTTAAGAAATCTAAATATTTTTATAAATTATGGTCCTTTAGAACATATTTTTTTACGTAATCCTCCTTATTTCAAACGAATAGACAAATTTACATGCAAAAATATTTTTCCTTAAATAATTTATTAAATTAAAAATCCTTATTATTTTGCTCAATATTTTTATATACATAATAAAGTGTTTTTATTCAAAACATACTTAAAATATCCGAAATGAAAACTATAACTAGTATATTAAAAAATATTTTTTATATCCTTTCTTTATGCTGGCAGATCTCTATTTGGCCTAAAGAATTTTTTTGTTCTTTTTGTAAAATGGAAAATTACTTTTACATTTTTTAATATTATTAATATTTATTAATACTTTTTTATTTTTACTTTTTTTACATAATATAAACTACTTATATTTTATAAGTAGATCCTTTTCAATTAATCTTGTTCAGTAAATCCGAATTTCCGGTTTGTTCCCATTTTTGGATCTTAAAAAAGTTTTTTTCAAATCAAATGTTTACATAATCATTAAAAATGAGTAAGTGTGCAAAGTTTGAAAAAAATTGATTGAGTAAAAAGCCTTCAAAAAATGTTTTCAAATTCCATTGATACAAACCTATATACCTATACATCTATAAAGAAAGTAAGTTAACAAAAAGAATGGAAAAATAAGAAATATTATATACATAATAGCCCGACATTGTTTCGATTTTCGATTCAAATGTTAATTTATCGAATTTTAATATTGTTAAATGCGTAGGTCCATATTTAATTATATTGATCTCATCCATAGATAAATTTACAATGCTCAAAATCTTAATAGTATTTCTAACATAAAATTTAAAAACTCCAAAAAATTCATTCAAATTACTTAATTTTTCATTTTGTGAAGCAAATTTACTTTTATTCAAATTATTAGTATTATTGATACCCAAATAAACGAAAACAAAAATTACCACTTACATCATTAAACACGAATCCAATTATTGTTTGCTCCTTCACAATGCTATTGCTTGCTCTTATAAGAGCAATATTATACAATATTGGTGTTGTATATATCTAATAATGATATAATCAATAAAAGTTGAACAAGATTAATATTTATTATATAAAATTTTATTTAAACAAATTTAAATAGTTTTTATATATTTTCCGTTTTTTTAATTTTTTAAAATATATTATCATAAATGATAATATAACAATTGGAAGCAATGAAAATGTGATATTAATATTGATAATTTCAAGATTCTCTGTAAGTATTTTGTAGGGTTAATTGGAGAGTGTCGTGTGAAGTATTATTGATTATGCTACAATCAATGTTCAATCGGCAGTCTCAACCAGCTTATTGAGAATATTTGAATATCATGATTTCATGCAGCCGATTACATAATCATTATTTTTACATTTATTTACACGAATTAAATTATTAATCCGTGACCTGAAAATGACGTTTGATCCGTCGAAATATATTGTTTATAAATATATTTTTTAATGGATGAATGTTGTTTGTAATTTTAGTTTAACATCTTTTTTAATCTTTAATTACAATCAAAAAATATTAGTTTTGTTATAATTCTATTGCACTAAAGTTGATAATTTTAAGGAATAATTCGAAATTTGATTTCAACCTTTTCGGTTAAGAAACACTTAAAATGTGTAACACTTAAGATTAAATAATTGTTTAAAGAAAGAAAATGAAATAAGAAAATAAACAAATTAAATATGATCAAGTGAAATAAACATTTTTTATAAGTTTGTCATAGATAAGAAGAGGGAATAATTTGGAAAAAAATAAAATATCTTAACTGGCTTTAATTATCAATTTATTTCTGTTTTTGTTAAAAAATTATTTAATTACTGGAAAACACAGAATTTCTCGACAATTTGCCTCAATCTCCGAATATTTTTCCAATACAATGATTTAATAGTTTCGGAATGAAACATTATTAACTTTCGGTTTCTGTGTCAACAAATTAGTATCTTGTTGCAATGAATTTCTGAGGAAAATTGACTTATAAGACTGGCAGAGGAAATGCCTTTTCAGACAATTTAGACTGGCTTCTTTGAAGATTACTTCTATGTATGATACTGTCTATAGCGCTACTAATGTCAGACGGAATCTATGTACGAAAGAAAATTTCAAAATTAGTCTACATTATTGTGAATTTTAAGTTTCAATGTACAATTTCCTCACGAAAATTTTATTTTCTTAGACAATATCTAGCAGTTAACATTTAAAAATAAATGTACCGATTCAGGATTCCTAAATCCCAGTGGTAAATTTACATACAAAGTGTTTGGTTAGGAATCTTTTCTAAAAGTGTTTATTGTATGTTGTATTCGGTATGTTTGTTTTATTTGTTTATCCGAGAGAGATGGTAGATGGATATGTTAAAAGCTTTTGATACTCGAATAGTTCATACATTATGAAATAAAACGTAATTATAAAGTTTTAAATAGTTAAATAGTTAATAAATAAATTTTTTATATCATTCGTAAAATTTCTAAGATTTAATAATTATCTTAAATTTTTTAATTTCGAATGGAAATTTTAAATTATTAAAAATACACTGAAAGCCGCTTATAGTGGCTACATCTGTCCAGCCAGATTTGGGGACTATAACCAATTGGCCATTATACTAGAATTGTCTATGAGGAGTTAGTTGTTTTCTTAGTTTGCTGATAAAAATTTTAATAGTTTTAAAAAATTATTTAAAAAAAAGCGGCTTTCACTGTAGTTTAAATTGTTAATAAAATATTATAATCAAAATATTTTAATAAAAACGAAATTCATCCATTTAAAAATATATTTAGAGTCAATATGTATTGACTGATCAACTGTCATTTTGAGGTGACTGATTAATAATTTAATTCACTGTATATAAATGTAAAAATAATGACTATGTTATCGATTTCATAAAATCCCGCTAATCAAATATTTTCAATAAACTAGTTGAGACGGCCGATTTAACATTGATTTTATGTCAATGCAACCTAATTAACAAAGTTTCACACGACACTCTCTACCAATAACTCAAAATTTTTACACATAAACTTGAAATGATCAATATTAAGATTACATTTACATTTTTTACTATATTCTGCAATATTGCTCTCAACTTTTTTCAACCATGTCTTTGAATTTGTTTAGACCAGTCACTCCAATGTATGGGACTTGTGTGTTATTAATATTATGACTAGAAAAAGACCCATCATATATGACGGGTGAGCTGAACTTTCGACTTTGAAAGTTTTGTTTTGGAATTATTTTTATAATAATATTGAAAAACTTTGTCTTTATTTTTAATTGTTTTAATGTTAAATAAATTAATACTAAAATTAAAAAAAAGTAGTAATAAATTGAATAAACATTAAAAATATTTTTTTTGTAAAATATTTTCTTAAAAATAAAATATTAACATTTTATCTACAAATTGGATTTAAATTTTCTACTCTCTCCGTCCGAAAATATGGTATACATTTTAGTATACATTTTGGTATACAAATGTATACCATATTTCCGGACGGAGGGAGTATAATTTAATTTTTCACCATAAATATGCATTGAAATTTTTTGCGACTTCCAGACATTTTCCGCTTATTTATAGGTTAATTTAGGCCCTTTTTTGAAAATTTTCAATTAATAATATTCAATTTAACAATATTAATATTAATTAAATAAAATATTACTAAATTAAATAATTTTAATAACATTCATTTCATAATTAAATTTGACATTTTTGTTCTCGGCGTTTTTTACAAGCGGCGGTTTGTCGTAGATCCATATTTATTCTTTGTTATAAAATTACTATATTCAACTATTTTACTTATATTTTTCTCAATAAATGATTAAAATAGGTAAATTTATGATTATTTTCGTTTAACACCGTTTTATCATAAAAAATTAATTTTTTCGGTTATTTTTTATTATTATTATATTTATTATTATTATTTAAAAACTAAAAGTTCGTGCGTTTTTAATATTTCTTTCTAAACTAATTCAACATTCATTCAACTGATATTAAGAGTCATTTGTTTTCTTTCTATTATCTTTATTTATTTTCATATTTTATAATTAAAAAATTAAAGATGATTGACTTGCTTTAAAATTATTTTTGATTAAATTTTTTATTTTTTAATAAATTTTTGCCTTATCAAAAAAAATACTAATAAAACTTTTTATGATATGATAAAGTATATTTAAATAAAATATATAAAAGTAAAATTTTAAAGCATAATAATAAATAGTTAATAATTAAAAAAATATAACGTTATAAGATAGATTTTAAATTTTTAATAAACATAAAATAACGCTTTAATAAGAAATAAGAATTTATAATTAACAAGTTGCCATAAGGTTTTATTAAAATATTAAGGATTTGAATTTAATAATTTACGATAAGATTTTATTAAAAAGAATAAGAATTTAATAATACTAAAATTAATATGTTGAGATAAAGTTTTTAATAAAAAAATATTTACATAAATTCATGACGATTATAAAATCATAATTATATTTATACTTATTGATTTCTGATTCGTACAAAATAAGAAAATAGTTCCTAGAAAAATTGTTTTCAAAATCGTTATTGTTATAGAAATATATTTTTACGTGTTATGACTTCAATTAATGATTTTGAACCTAGCAACTCCTTTCTTGTAACACAATATCCAAGCTCGTGTTTGTTCATTTTATGTGATCCATACGCGATCACTCTCT
>MQRK01251531.1:28130-40581 GCA_001938485.1 Girardia tigrina | reverse complement strand
GCATCAATTGATATATTCCTATATACATATATATATATATGTATATAGGAATATATCAATTGATGCAGCGCTCTCTATCTCTGACTCTATTCCTGAGAAAAAACAATCTGTGATATTTTATTTTTGTTTTTTGTGTTTTTTACTTTAGTGGAATTTGTAAAAAAAATTGTTTGGATTTTGTTTGATTTTTTGTAAAAATATTGAATCGAAAAATTAGTTACAGGTAAAAAGCAATTATCGACATTAAGAATTAGTATCGTGTAAAATTGAATTTTGTTTGAATAATCATGGTTTTTGATGTGTTTAAATATGTGAAATTATTATGAAAATAAATAAACGATTTTGAAATTTCGGATTTCTTTAATTTTGAATTTTCTTAAATATGTTCGATCAAATCAACGATGATTTTGAAGTTGAAGAACTTTATTTGGAATTGGTCGATAATTTTAAAAGACAATATCGTGACAGAAAGCCTCTTTTATTGAAACCAAAAAATGAATGTGAAATAGAGAAATTCGTCTGCTCATATATAAATCCTACAAACTTACCATATCCAGAGGTAGACTACTGGGAGGGAGCAGAAGTTCCTTCACGACTTCTTTCACCATTGACAGCTATCAATTCAATATGCCGCAGCACTTGATCGAGAGAATTTCCCTGCACAACCCTACTGCCTCCGTCCGATTCTCGCGGCAACCTGAGTGTCGGGTGGAACATGTCTTTCAGTTTTTGGTTTTTCAGATTTACTTATAACAAAATCTTTATTAAACGCTGGAGAGACTTCTTCATTTCCAACTTTTCTACCTAAAAATTCCGTTTTACTAATAATAAATTTATATTTTATTGGATTTACGCCTAATTAATTTTAAAAAAGTAATTCTCAAAAATTAATTAATGTAATTTTATTTAATAAAAATGTAATTTTTACACAGATAATTTTTTAAATATTAAGACCATTTGAAAATGTTGTAAATTTAAAATTATTTGTAAATAATTAATTTTTTAACACAGTTGATTTTTCTAAAAATAAAACAACCATTAAATTTTATAATTAATACATAAATATTTGATTTTTTTAAAGATAAAACAACCATTAAAAATTTTATAATTAAGAAATAAAGTTTTGCGTTTTAATGAATTCTATTCTTGACTAAGAACCCAACACCAATATTTCTCACCAATAAAACAATTTTTCGTTATTAAAAAATAGTAGATATTAAAATAAAACATTTCCAAAAACAGAAATCAAAACACTCTCTAATATTATATTGCAAGATATTGTACATATAAATAAGTTTCATTAAATAATAATTCGTTGTGTCTTTATTTCAAATTTTTATAAAAAATATAAAGATTATAGTCATTATACGATAACGGAATCGTAAGTAAATGTAGTAATCTTCGACAAACCGTTTTCAAAGAAAGATTATTTCTATTTAACAAATACTGCTTCTTCACTTCACAACCGAGTTCTATTAGAACTTGTTCTTTAACCCGACAAAGATTTTCTTCGATCTTTAACAACGAAAATGGTTTAAAAGAAATTATATTCGAAAGAAAATCAGACGAACTTAAACACTGAAAATCTTTAGAGCTTTTCGAGACTTCATTAATGTAAAAGATTTCTAGATTACAAGTCAGTTGTCTTGCGAAATTCTCATGAGACTTAGAAATCTCAGAAAAGAAGTCAATGAGTCTTTTTTGAGATTCTCCAAGAACCAAAGTCGACACAGAATCGTTTGAGTTTGAATTTTCTATTGTTTGATAAAAGTGAACCTGGATTTCGTTGGACGTATTTTTTTGAAAGGTGAAGTAGGTGCAAGGGTCATAGAGAAAATCAAAAGAAAGAAAAGAAGTTAACACTTTTTCATCAGTAATTTCATTCAGTATTTCCAAATCATTTTTAATTGTTTTCGGTAATAGTTTGAAAAACTTACTTTGCAATAAGTCCGTCAAATCCGCAAATGATCCTATTTTTCCGGTGTGACAATGTGAAAACAATTCCTCTGTGTAAATCCCGCTTACATTATTTATCAAAATCGATCCGTATTCGTCTCGCCATAATTCCTCCCCTAAATAATCGATCATCAGACTCTTGAACACTCTATTCACAATCGATTCCACGAGGTCTTCTGACTGACAGTTGATAAACGATTCGATTTCCACGGTGTATTTGTAATGGTCGATGCACTTGTTCGCTTCCGCTATTTTCGAAATACAATTCTGATGAAGAGTAATCATCGGTTTGTCGAATGCGCTGTTTTCGTGATGGAACGAGAGTTCCGTTTGCGAGAGAGTTTCTTCGACTAATTGATACTTTGGATATTTCATGAGATCAATTTGAGAGATTTTAGTAATCATAATTTAAGATTTTTATTATTTGATTTATTGACGATCGTTAAAATAATTATCATTTTTGAATTGAATATATTCAATTTGCAGAAAATATAGAAATTTGTCTTTACTGACATCAAACAAGAAATAAATGGAAAATTGATTGAGAAAAAAAGCTTTCAAAAATAAATTTCTAAATTCCATGGATACATATATACCTATAAAAATAAGCTAATAAAAAGAACTGAATAACACAGCTTTTTAACTTTAATTGAAGTAACCTAATGCTCAATTTACTACGTTGAATGTGTAAAAACTTTGACAGTGTAAATAAATGTTATTGGACAATCATATTGTCGGGTATTACAATTAAATCTCGCTTTTAACTTTGTTTATATTAAACTTTTTAACTTTAATACACCAATGTTCAGCTACATGAACAATACGATTGTCAGGAATATTTAATACTAAAAATATTTTTGATACATTTGAATTTTCTTTACGAAGATACTTTGAAAATTTCTTTAGAAGATCCCTAATGTTAGAACCAAATTTTGTATTTTTGTGTATCTGAGCTACCAACAAAGGTTTAATTAAATGAATTAATCTATCAGATACCGTACACGTATCAATTTCATTTAATAAACTAATAATGTGTTCACCATCAAAATAATCACATTTGAATTCATTAATTAATCTCAGTGCAACATCTTTTATACGCATTTCAGTTTCTAATTCATATTTCTTTTCAATATCCTTTTCTTATATTTTAACTTCCACATTATTAATATACGAAGGTAATATTCCATAATCTAATAAATATTCATCATGTTCTAACACTTGATTATTAAAGATCAAAATAAAATTTTCAACTTCCATTTTACTTACTATCAAATCATTTAAATCATTAACCTTACTCTGTGGGGATAAATCTACCGTAGTAACTTCTCTTCCGCAACTATTAATCATAATTTCAAGTTTTTCTAATATTAAAATCTGGCTTAATTCTTATCCAAGGTTTTTCATCAATAACTTTATTTTACTTTTTGAATTGTCATTATCATGTAAATAATTTGATAACAATTTTAATAATTTTGCAGTTTTCTCTGTAGTAACTTCCATTCCCGCAATCTTTGGTGCATAATTATATACTTTATTAGTACTTTCTTTATTTAAATCTATTTGATTTGATAATCGATTTATACTAATTCTAAGTTTATCCAATTTTAAATCATCAATTTTTGAACAACTTTGTTTCTGTTTAATTTCTTCAACATTTGACTGATCTGATTTTCTTTTAATTTTCTTATATTTCAAACCATTAACCATAGATGTTTTATTAGACGTTTCATCTACTCTAGCAGATAATCTATCAAATTGAGTTTTTAACTCAACACATTCATATTTTATAGCATTAGTACTATCCTCATATGAAGATACACAGCCAACATCGACAGGTTTATCCTGGAATTTAATTTGTTTCTTTAAAATTGATGGTGATGATTGTTTTATATTGGATCTACATGATCTTGCAACATGTCCGTATTTTTTGCACTTTTCACATTGAATTTGGCCTTTTAAATTTACTTTATTACGTTACGGTGACGGTGTTAACGATCTCGTTTTAAATCAACAAACATTCGATGTATGACCTTGTTTACCACAATTGAAGCAAGTTTTAACATTTGATGGATTTGATTGTTGTTTAAACCAACATTGACTGCTAATATGACCAACTTTGTTGCAATTATAGCATCTTGGAATTCTTTGGTCAAAATGTTTTTGGTCATTTTTAAATTTTGGGCGATCATCTTGTTTGAAATTGTTTGATCTGGTAAACTTAGGACTTCTGTTTCTGTTGTTTTTGTTGTTATTTTGGAAATATTGATTTCTTGTCCTATTGTCATCTGGTTGTTGGGATCTTTGCATTCTAGGAGAAACATAACAATCACTTTCATCATCAGACTCACTTCTTTTTATAATTGATTTGGGTGGACGTTCAAACGATTTTATTTCAGTCGTGAAAACTGGGCGAGCTTGACCAATGTTTGAATTCATTTCAATTCTCATAGCTTTTTTCACTAATTCATCAAAATTCATCATATTCAACCAGACTCAGTACTGCTTTTAAGTGACGAAAATGCACTTTACATATCCCCCTGCATAAGATGCGGAGTATCATGACAAGTAAACGTTGGCTTCAATCTGTCTACTGTGACCTTCTTTGTGCAACCCTCGATCTTTAGGTCAAAGGTTTTTAAGTCGTCTGATCTGCTGAGTACCTCATGAGGTCCATCATATTGTGACTTCAGCAAGCCAGAGCTCTCAGTTCTGATCAATACGTATTTGCAGTCTTTGAGAGCCTGTGGTAGAAAGATCTTGCTGGTTAACTACTTGTTTACTTTTGGAATTTCAAATTCGGTTATAGCTCGTGTGATGTAGTCTTATGTGTAGTGTTCCTGGTTCTCGTTGTCTGTGATGATGTCTCCCGGAAGTCTGGTTGAGGAGCCGCAAAGGAGTTGTGTGGGAGAGGCTATTGAACCAGTGATAGTGGCGTTTTTTAATCCAAGTAGAACGATAGGTAGATCGCGTACCCACGTCTGTTAGCAGGTTTCACTGTGTGCTCTGAGGGCATTTTTGAGAGAGTGGTGAAATCGCTCATTCTTCCCATTGCACTGAGGGTGATGTGCGGTGGTTTGCCTATGCTCGATTCCGAATCTCTCAAATGTGGTTTTGAATTTGCTCGAGAGAAATTATCTGCCCTGATCAGTTATGATTTTTTCTGGTGGTCCAAAGCGAGAGATCAACGTGTTGGTAAATGCTCTGCAAAGAGCTGTGGATGTGATATTATTGATCGGAACCGCTTCGGGCCATGAGGAGTGCCTGTCGATGAATTTTAATAAATAGCGTTTACCTTCCGTCATTGGCAGTAGGCCGACAATGTCCATGTGAAGTACTTTGAATCTACCTCTGTCTGGAAGTTATTCAAGTTTTGATTTGGTGTATCTGGTAATTTTTTTTTGATTGACACTTGTGACATTCTCGGGTTCATTTCCGGACCTCTTCTTTCATTCTTTTCCAAACATAGCGGGCTTGAATTAGGTCAGTGGTTTTGTTAGTACCGGGATGAGCAATGTCATGCAGTCACCGAAACTCGGAGTGGCAAAACTTGCTAGGTAAGATGACTCGCTTCTTTCCATTGTCTACGTCTAGTAGAATTCCTCTCTCTGTTCTGAGTTTTAATTCATTGTCTGAAAGAAGATCAGTTTTCTCTTTTTTTGCTCATTGATGAGGTCAGATTTGAATATCATTGTTATTTCGGTCAGATCGTCTGGGTTCTCGAATGTCCTTGAGAGGAAATCTGCAACAATATTTTCAGAGCCCTTTATATATTGCAACTGAAGCGAGAATTGATTAAGGAATTTTATGTGCTTCCACTGTCTGTTGGATGGTTCCTTCATGGACTGAATGTATATGAGAGGCTTGTGATCTGTTAGAATCTTAAAGGTGCAACCTTCTAGATAATGTTTGAACTTCTTGGTGGTCAGGTATATGGCGAGCAGCTCTCTGTCAAAAGTTGAGTATTTTTGTTTGGCCATCGTTAGTTTTTGTGAAAAGAATGCTATCGGGGCAAATTGCCCATTGATTTCATGGTTGAGACTTGCTCCGACAGATTTCTTTGAGGCATCAATGCAAAGAATTAGATCCTTTTTCTGATCGAATGGATCGTAGTATGTAATTTACTGGTATAAAACAATCATCAATATGGAATTACCAAATTTCAATAAAAAATTTTTTATAATAAAAAAATAATTTAATATTTTTCTCATATCATCTGAGATAGCATGAGAGAAGAAAAAAATAATAAATTTTTTTATTATAAAAATTTTTTTTATTGAAATTTGGTAATTCCATATTGATGATTGTTTTATACCAGTAAATTACATACTACTATCCATTCGATCAGAAAAAGGATCTAATTCTTTGCACTGATGCCTCAAAGAAAGCTGTCGGAGTAAGTCTAAAAAAACTCTAAAATTTTTTTTACATATTTTTTTTAAATTTTTTTTTAATTGAATAAATATTTTCTCGATTAAAAATATTAGTTTGATCGAATAAAAAAATTTCAAATTAGTGAAACTCAAAAATATCTTTATAAAAAATGGATTCAAAATATTTACAAAGTTTCTAACCAAAAATTTTAAAATTATACAAATCAGAATTTAAAAACAGACTATTTCCTTCAAATTTCAGATTACTCCTTATCGTAGAATCCGGATGTGGAAAAAATGTACTTTTAATGGAAATGTTAACTAGAGTTTGATCTAATGCAATTCTTTTTCTAGATTATATAAATTTAATATTTTATTCTACAACAATAAATCAACCAGAATTGATTCTCTTAAAATCTGCTTTTGAAAATGGAATTACAAAATTTGGATTAATTGATATTTTTGATAATCAAGAATTTTTGTGTAAACTTACAAAAAAGAATTTAATATTTTTACTGTTCCATCTCCAGCATTGTTAGTTCAAACATATTTAAAAGTGATTCATCAATTTTGTCAAAAGGATCAAAAAATGGTCCTAGTAGATTCACCCAATCAAAAAATAAGTTGCATTTTCAAATAATCCAGATGACATTCAATCGTGTGATGATTTACCAAAAGATGAAAAGAATCTAATTATTTTTGATGATGTTGTAAATTTAAAAAATCAAAAATTAATGAAATCATATTTTACAAGAGTAAGACAATAATTGCAATATAATTTATATATCTCAATTTTTTTATGACTTAGATAAAAATTCAATACGTATAAATTCAAATTGTTTATATTTTTTGAATTAGAAAGAGATAGAAATTTAATTTTTAATGATCTATTTCCTTTCAACAAAGAGGTAGTTGAACAAAAAATAACAAATCACTGGAAAAATAAAGAACATAATTATATTTTTTTAATAAAAAATGCTAAACAGCTCTATAAAGATATTTTTGAAGAGGTTAATTGGGATCGATTAGTGTTGACCGAATTTGAACCAACTTGACTGAATTTGACCCCGATCTAGCTTAATAAGTTCCGATTACATCTAACAAATTAAAACTCTACAAAATTAAGCATATGTTGAAATAATGTACTTAGATAATTGCTAAGATAATGGTGCATAATTTACTTAATTTGCTGTGCTTAATTTGCTTAATTCGCTTAGATAATTGCAGTGATAATTGCTTAGATAATTTGCTGTCTTATTGTATAAAAATATTTAAATAAAAATTGGTAACATTTAAATATCAAAATAAAAATTAAAAACATTTAAATAACAAAATTGGAAACATTAAAATTTAAAAATAAAAATGAATTTAGAAATAAAAAAAATAAAAGGAATTAAAAGGTTAAAGGTGAACAGATCTTAAGAAGATTTTATTCAAATGAATTATTGAAAACCGAATTTTGATAAAATTCATAAAACGAAAATTTATAAATCGAAAATTCATAAAACTGAATTTAGACTGTGTCCCAATTTTTAAAAAAAATCCAATATTCAAATTGAAAATTCCAAAAATATACATAAAAAAGGTACAAATTTTGAAAATGAATTCGAATCACATTCAAAATCGATTAAATCATTAAATTTAGATTATCACAAACATTTTGATCATCCATTTAAAAAATCTGATATCTTAAAAATTTTACCTTCTGTAGGTTCAATTAACAATCTTAATAGAAATGGTTAATTATTATTTCAGGTGTTATAAACTAGTAATCCAATAGATTTGTGTAATTATTATCTCTATTTTGAAATTGAAATTGATTGCAATAAGAAAGATACAGCTTTAGAAAATAATTTTTTACCTTCTTTATTTAATAGAATGACATTAAAATTGGGACAATATTCAATGGAAAGTGTAAAAAATCCAGGAGTGTGTTCATCCATCTTAAATTTTATTCAAAGATTCACCCTATTAACCATCAGGACAAATATATGGATGGATTCTTGATCATGATGTAATTTACATTAAAAAAACAATAACTGGTGCAAAAACAGCTGCCGATCCAACAATAACTAAAAGAGAAAATGAAGGATATGGAAAAAGAAAATTAATTTATAAAGTAGATAACGATTCCAAATGTAAATTTACTGTTTATTTTCGTTTAAAACATTTATTTGGATTCTTACAAGATTATAACAGAGTAATTTTTCATACTAAAATTGAATTAGTTTTAAATAAAAATATTGATGATAAATTGATATTTTATGGAAATGAAGAGTCGGTAGCCAAATTAGAAATTAGGACCCTCGAACTACATGTTTATGAAATCAGCTTAGAAGTAAACTCAGAAATTCGTTTATTAGAAAGATTAAAATCTGTAAAGATATTTATGTAGATTATTTAGAAAAAGTTGCTGGACAAATAGATTTACCAGAAGGAACATCATATTCAACTAATTTATCAACTCTAAATTATTTACCAAGATTTATATTAATTGAATTTAAAGAAACGGAGGTGAGTTATAAAAAAATAATTCTTTATTTTTAATAAATAAAATACAGATGATTCAATTAAAATTAAATACAACCAATTATCCTTTAAATCCAATAGACATTGATAGGGATTCCCCCTTTTTTCCATATCAAGAATATATTAAATTATGTAGAAATTTTCGAGATAAATAAGGTTCTCCACAATTATCTTTTTCAGATTGGAAAATATATTATCCAATTTTCTGTTTTGATGTTTCAAATATAGTTTCAATATTAAATATTTCAAATATTAATATAACTTTAATATTAAAAAAAGCTAGCGATTTTAAACCAAGAATGTATTATTTAATATTACAAGAAACAAAAATTAAAATGAAATGTAATGGAGGACAAATAACAGTAATTGAGCATGTTAAAGATGGACGATCGTAAATTAAAATGAATTTTATTTTTGATTAACAAATTTTTTATATTAATTTATAAAAAATGGATGAAAATTTATCATTCAAAAACCAATTAAGAAAAATAATTGAATCTGGAAAACCAAAAGTAATAAAAATTGAAAAGTATTATATTAGTAAAAAAAATAATAAATTATATAAAAAATAAAGAAAAAGAAGGTGGTCTTTTACCTCTTGCTTTGTTTATCTATTTTTTCTTCCTAAAAATGAATATTAATCAAATAAATGAAAGATGAATTTTCCATTTTCAAAACGAAAGATGCGAATAACGTCGAACCGGGTAATTGGAATTTGTCCTTTCGTAAAATTAATAACAATTTTTGAGACATTGAAAATTTATCTTTGAATAATGAAATTAAAAATTGATAGATTCAACTTTTATTTCGTTTATTATCAAAACTACAGTTATACGGATTTACCGTATTAAATTAGCATCTTTAAACAAACGCAAAATTAACAGAGAGGTTTTTGGACAAGTAGAAACAGTGGTTCAAACAATGGATTGTAAAAAGTGGTAAGGAATTTCAAAAAATTACAATTAATCAAAATGATTTTATAATTTTTAAAAAAGATGAGACAGTATTTATTTTTAAATTTACTACTTCTCAAAAAATATATAAACAGATTATCTTATCAGAAGATCTTTTAGATTTAATTTTAGGATATTTTGAAGAAAATATAGATGTTGATGAAATGAAAAAATATTTAAATATTTTAAAAGAACCAAGAAACTCAATGCATGGTAAATATATTAAAATGGTTAAAGAGGCTATTGAAATTAATGAAACGAGTAAAACAAGACAAGGGGAAGGAAAAGTGGTCAAAGGGCTGTCGCTGATCAAATGGCTGTCGCTAATCCATCTTTTTGCCGAATTGAAACAAATGTTGGCAGCGAGAGCAGCAGGACATAATAATTTAGATAAACCGATAAAAAGATTTTGACTGCTCTGGTCCCTCATATGAGAAAAGAAAAGAATAATAAAATTTTGAAAAAGTACAACTTATAGAACCAACTTATAGACCAAGACTGTGACGCACTAGTCCCACAAGTACAACTTATGAATTTTTTAAATAGATCTAAAAAACGGATCTCTAAAGAATGGATGAATCAAACGAAAACTTTATTGAAAACTTTTATAATTATATCGAATTTAAAGACTTTAATACCAATTTTGAAATTTTTTATAACAATTTTATTAACAATTTTAATATCAATTTTTATAACTATTTTGTTAAAATTTTAATAACAGATTAGTGGGACATAGTCTAAATAAAAGATTTATTAATGGTTTTAATAATAATCTTATTAACGAACAATATCATGATAACTATGTAGAATCAATTTGTGAAGAGGATAATTATAATCATATTGTTTCTATTGTATTCTTTGCAATAAATAGTTTAAGAATAGTGGGACACAGTCTAAACAAAGATTCCAAAATCATTTAAAAACTCGTAAACATTTTAATAATGAAACAAAATTAAAGGAATTGAAAAAAATATATGAATTACATTATGCAAATTTATTTAGAATGTTTAATACCGACCAAAAAAAATTTTGGAGAAGATGTAAAAAAATTTTATCAATCCAATTGTCGGAGCTGAAGCTTTATCGATCCATTTATAAAAATATTAAAACAAATTTTATGTATAAAAATATTAAAACCAATTTTATAAAAAGATTAAAACCTATTTTATCCAATCATCATATCTAGAACTTTCTTTAAATCATTATGATTTTTTATTACTTTATACAAATAATATGTTCTAAATTCATCTTCACCCTAGTTTTAAAATCATTAATAATAGTAATTATAATAATAATAGTAATAATAATAAGTTTATCTTCGACCTATTTATTAAATTGATTTCTATCAAAATGTCTTAACTTTTTACCTATTCTTTTCTCTATTCTTTCATATATCATTTTATTCAACCTTTCATCTAACACTTGTTATTGGTTTTAATAACTGAATTATTTCCTTTCTAATTGGTTCCAAAAGCGTTATTTTAGTATTTAAAATAGTTTCCCCTTTTTCTTTAAAATTATCAAAATATCTTTTTAAATGATCTTCCACATATTTTTTTTCTATATGATCTTTTATATTTTTTATTAAATCTTTTAATTTTTTTTATGAAAATCTTGAGCATGGATTTTATTTTCTAAATTAAGCACAGCATCTTCTAATTTTTTTCACTTTTTTTTATTTCATCATTAAAATAATTTTTATTAACTATATGTTTATTTTTAGTTGGATCTTTTCCACAAGATGTTTTTCCAGTAATTATTACATCATTAACTTTTAAAAAATCATTAATAGTACATTCTTTAATACTACATTCTTTTTTTATTTCCAACCAATTGTTTACAACTAAATCTTTTATAATTAACCTATTTCTAAATAAAACAGTATTTTTTACTTTTAATTCATTACCAATAATCATATTTGTTTTTACAACTAAATTTAATATAGAATCTACAGTTTCATTAACATATTTTTTTATCACAAATACTGACGACATCTTCTGTATCAAGTCCACGTAAATCAGCTGATCCTGTATTTTTTGTAGGAATATATGTACCCATTTTTATATAAATAAAATAGAGTTTTACTTAATTTAAAATTTAGAGGTAAAAATTGGCGAAGCTGAAGTTTATCTTCGATCACATCTTCATTATAGTTGCACCTAAAATAGGATATAAAAAATCATAATTACCAGCTTAAAGCATTTTTTGAAAGCTTCGAATCAGAGACAGATAAAGCCAGACCAAAGGTCAGATTAAAGCTTTAAACGTCTCATAAAATTCCAAAAATTATATCATCAAATTCAGAACCATGGATCAACTTGTATAAAACATATAAACATAACAAAAAAAAACAAAAAACAAAAAAAATGTACAATTTCTTTAATTTCATCAACAAACATGTTTAATACTTTGAATATAAATATTTGGACTTTATTTTAAAAATTAACTGACGTTTTCTGCATAGGGATTTTAATTATTAAACAGGGTTCCTCGATCTAGAATAGAGCTTCTCAACGTGGTCCAGGTGGACCCCCAATGGTCCACAACGTGATTAAGGGGGTCCACAGCAAAATTATGAATTACATTTATAAAAAGTGTTATTCAAAAAACAAATAAGGAGTTTGCACTTGAATGATAATGCAG